>JASANB010004336.1:0-170241 GCA_030248155.1 Sabatieria punctata | reverse complement strand
CGATCCGATCCGATGTGCGGGGGCCTTACGGCCTGCGATCAGACTCGAGGTCCATTTCGCTTCCCCGTGATTCGTCATCTCGGACGTTGCCCTTCTTTCACTGCCAGCCACTCCTAGCCATGCTGCTGGGTGCCGGTCACCAGGAGGGCGGCCGGCGTGTCGATGCCATGATGCTGACAGCTCCCGACGGCCGAGGGCTCCCCGGCATAGTTGGTTTCTCAGACAGCTTCTGACGTCGTAGATGTTCTTCCCAAGGCGGCATGCTTTGTGGAGCGGCTTCGGTGCAACGGCAGATCCAGTCGGTTCCCATTTTACCTACTCGCTGTAACCAGCTTTCGGTGGCCTGGGTGGAGCGTTGTGCCGACGACCAACTCTTTGCAGCAAGAAACTTGCCACGCCGAGAGGATGAACCACTACAACCGCTAGGGATGCAGGGGCCGCCGTGACTCAGAGGCAGCGAACTACCCACTGAGCCAACGACGCGGCTTTGGGAGTGTCTTTTCTGTGTTTGTTATCGTGTGGCTGAGTCCACATTCTTCTTTGTGTGTTGCTTTCCTATTGTGTGTTATTCTACTAGCGGACTCATAAATCTAGCTTCATTGGAATTTCTGAAACCCTAATTTGGGTTACTGAAACCCTAAATAGGGTTCCGGAACCCTAATTTGGCTCTCAAAATCTCTAAAGAAGGTTCCAGAAATGCATTTTAACCGTATTACGTCGAATAAAATGGTTTTTTGCACGTTTTAAAGCAAAATTAGCTTTTTTGCACATTTTAAATAAAAAATAAGGTTGTTGCATGTTTTAAAGCAAAAATAGGGTTTTAAACCGTATTTTTGCACTTCAAACAGGATTTTTACCCGATTTTTAGTCCTCAAAAGCCTGTTTTGAGCCCAAAAAAAGGAAGCTAAAACCATACATGTAAGTTGGGGGGATGGGGGATTTCCCCCCAGGCCCGATTTTCGGACAAAATAACCCCCCAGCCGGATTCTGGGGGGGATTTTTTTGAAACCCTATTTTGGGTTTCTAAACCTGCAAACAGGGTTCCAAAAGCCCTGGTAAGGGTTTCAGAGATCTTGAACAGGGTTTTGGAACCCCAATTAGGGTTTTAGAAGCCCTAAATAGGGTTCCGGAACCCTAATTTGGGTTACTAAAACCCTAATTTGGGTTCCGGAACCCTAATTTGGGTTTTTGAAACCCTAAATAGGGTTCCGGAACCCTAATTTGGGTTAATGAAACCCTAATTTGGGTTTCTGAACCCATAAATAGGGTTTCGGAACCCTAATTTGGGTTACTAAAACCCTAAATAGGGTTCCGGGACCCTAATCTGGGTTTCTGAAATCCTAAATTGGGTTCCGGAACCCTAATTTGGATTACTGAAACCCTAAATAGGGTTCCGGAACCCTAATTTGGGTTTCTAAAACCCTAAAATAGGGTTTCTGGAGGCCTAAAATAGGGCTCCGGAACGCTAATTTTGGTTTCAAAGTCTCTAAAGAAGGTTCCAGAAATGCATTTTAACTGTATTATGTCGAATAAAATGGGGTTTTTCTGCACGTTTTAAAGCAAAATTAGCTTTTTTTAAATTTTACATTTTAAATAAAAAATAAGGTTTTTTTGCACTTCAGACAGGATTTTTACCAGATTTTTAGTCCTCAAAACCCTGTTTTGAGCCCAAAAATAGGAAGCTAAAACCATACATGTAGTTGGGGGGATGGGGGATTTTCCCCCAGGCCCGATTTTCGGACAATATTCCCCCCAGCCGGATTCTGGGGGGATTTTTTTGAAACCCTATTTTGGGTTTCTAAACCTGCAAACAGGGTTCCAAAAGCCCGGGTAAGGGTTTCAGAGATCTTGAACAGGGTTTTGGAACCCCAATTAGGGTTTTAGAAGCCCTAAATAGGGTTCCAGAACCCTAATTTGGGTTTCTGAAACCCTAATTTGGGTTTCGGAACCCTAATTTGGGTTACTGAAACCCTAATTTGGGTTTCTGAACCCCTAAATAGGGTTTCGGAACCCTAATTTGGGTTACTGAAACCCTAATTTGGGTTTCTGAAACCCTAAATAGGGTTCCGGAACCCTAATTTGGGTTACTGAAACCCTAATTTGGGTTTCTAAAACCCTAAAATAGGGTTTCTGGAGGCCTAAAATAGGGTTGCGGAACCCTAATTTTGGTTTCAAAGTCTCTAAAGAAGGTTCCAGAAATGCATTTTAACTGTATTATGTCGATTAAAATGGGGTTTTTTGCACGTTTTAAAGCAAAATTAGCTTTTTTTGCACATTTTAAATAAAAAATAAGGTTTTTTGCACTTCAGACAGGATTTTTACCCGATTTTTAGTCCTCAAAACCCTGTTTTGAGCCCAAAAAAGGTCGCTGAAACCCACTTTTGGACACCAAAAAAGGTCGCTGAAACCTCCTTTGGGCATAGCACTGAACCCCTATTTTGGATCAGAAAAATTGCCCCCCACAGCCGAAAACCCAGCTACATGTATGAACTGGATCAAAGCTGTTTCTGTTTGACACGTGTTACTAATAACTGTTGGCGCGTAGCCAAAAAGAATTCCTAATTTGCGCATCATTGTTGTTTGCACATGCTGACGCAACTACACCGACTAGATAAATCGCTGAGGTATGTACGTACAAAAAGCATTATACTGCAATTACGCAGTCAAAATCAGAAAAACAAGTTAGCTAGAAGCATTGAACCGCAAACGGTATCTGTCTGCATTTAAGTAACAAACAGGTCATCACAGCACACAAGCATAAAGCGTTCTGTAAGCGAAATAACTTGTAAACACTTCCACATCCAGATTCGCAAGTATTCTGGGCCACAAGACGCGATTCATAAAAGTAGGGCTAATTTTACAACTGATTATTAAGCAAAGACCAAACGTATGTAACTACATAATTTCATCTAAATGCCAAGTAAAAAACCGAGCAGAGTCAAACATTGCTTCACATCTAGCTAAGTTTGTTTGTGCTTCCGCAGACAAAATGTTGAAACCAAAAATAAGTCCTAAGGCTAATTACCTTGGGCTAATAAAAAACCTAACATAAGCCCAGGTAGGATTATTTTTGGAGAGCCTAAGTTCAGAAAACATTGTGAATATGAAAATACAGGAACCATAGGATCATACACAAACATGGACAAGAAAATAACGCATTTAACGTCCAAATAAAAACAAATGTTCATTCGGCTTAAACAGAAACAAAATAATTGTATTTTTTTAATTTTTGCGGAACCGGAAGCTCTTTTTTGCAACCGTACACTGTTTCCGTGAGGCCCGAAGGCACTATAAAACAATAACATAGCTCGAACATGAAAAGCAACCCAGAAAAATAACTAGAAAAATGTTTTCGTCTGTAACATGTCAGAGTTCAACCATTGTACAGTCGAACCTCCTAAATAAATGGAAAAACTGGCCAAAACGAACATATAAATATCGCACGGCCCGCTGTTTACGAGGTTTGACTGTATTTAGTTTGTTTGTTTGTTTGTTTGACGCAATAGAATGCTGGTGACAGCCCCGACCAAGCTGCTGGTGGGTCCTATGCCAGTCTTGATGAAACACTGCTCAATGAACCACACATACCCCACGCATTAGGCATGGGCGCGGCAAGCCTCGCAACAGTAGACTTCGTCTGACATGACCATCATTTGAACGTGCATACCATTCTGATCAGGCATATCAGTCTCCAACATTCTCTGCGTTTTCTTTAGACAATCAGCTAAACTTCATCCATTGAAATCTGTTTTGTTTGTACAGAAGAGCTTACTTACAACGCAACGGAAAACTGTCGGAACGTCTTGTGATTACGCCGAAGGCATGGTTCGTGCTAGCACTGACGTCAGCACTCCAAGGGTAGCTGGGCATGAGACGACACATACTGTTTGTGGTGTCATAAACAAAAGAGAAACAAGAGTCGTTCCCTCTGCATGTCTGACAACACGCTGACTGGTCGGAAACCGTCACCGCAACTGCATCGACGCTGTGGTAATTTAGTTGGTGAATCTTTTGAGCACATCCACGCGAATCTGTACCGGTACAGAGAATGAAGATGCACAGACGTTTGCGTTGATGCAGAGGAATACCTGGACCAAGCTTGACTATTCCGTAATTTATACCAGCTCCAATTTGTGTGGCGGCTATTATAGTTTTCAACCAACAATTCTTTGTGCCTACGGTAAAGACGTATGCCACGCATTGCACAGTGGCGCGACACAACCGACAACAACTGTATTCTTCATCGAAACCCATTATGCCATAGTGCAGATCGTTGCCTGGAGAATCGGCCTGTAGACGGCTCTCCGACTCACTCCTACAGTTTGAAAGTGACAGAACCTAAAATTGTGACCTAACCTCCGCTGTTAGAACATTCGCCACTTTCGACCATATACTGTATGTATACGTACAGTTCTTTATTTGGATCTAAGCCGTCTTAGCACCCGAGTGTAACTGTTTCACTGGTTTAACCTTCCAGTACTAATCGAATGTCTCGAAACTATAAACTGAACCTAGATCCCATCAAAGTATGGAGCGGATGAGGATTACTAAAAATCGAACCGAGCATGTTTGATCTGTGTTATACCGTTGTATTCAGTCCAAAGCTGGTATCCGTAATCAGACTGTGTCGCCATCTACTCTACTATCTGTCTGTACAGTCGACACTCTTCTTTCTCTGCATGGTAGGCGAACCCAGTGCAGACAGCGTTCTTCTTGCAGGCAATGGCACAATTGGCTTGAGGTCTAAGTTTCGTTCTGATTTCCAGTAAGTCCTCTGCATTCACTTCACGCTCATTTTCCGATAATTTGTTGAACAGCCGCTCTGTTCTCGTGGCTAGAAAGCTAATCCTTTTACCTTCTCTGTATTGAAGTTTTTCTCTTCCTTAAATGTCACCTGTTCCAAATGACAGAGAGATGAAAACGGATAGAACAATAATTTCAGTCGACATCGATGCCAAATGCAATTCGCTCAGAAGTTCTGTTTGTATAGAGACCTGGTTTCTTAGTTTGCATCGTGTCAGTTCAACCGAGCTGGTTGCTAATCAATCAGCCGTCGCGTTGTTTCCAATCATCCACATCGATTATTATGTGCAGAAACTGATCAGAACGAGACAACAGGCACACACAATCAATTGGGGCAGTTTCGGATTAAAAATTGACTACGATCCGTTTCGATCTACAAGCATGTAGGTCTTGTCTAGTAGTGTTTCTTGTCACGTTTTTACCCAACTTAGTGATTGTCTGCGCTTTTCAGAGGTCCTTTGCGATTGGCAGAGGTAAAGGCAGGCTGTAGCTTGGGCTAAAATCGCTGAAAAAGCTAAAATAAAATAAAATTTACCCAAAAAAAGGGCACCGCACGGTGAAAACCCAGCGACATGTATGCTAACCAGGCACTTTCAACATTTCACTTCCCGCTTTGCAAAATCCTGGATACGCCACCACTGACCAACTATCGTACATGTAACAGGGGGGTCTGCACTCCACCCGACTTAGGCCAGACCCCCCCCGGATGCCCCCCGAGACGATTTCCCCGACCCCCCCCCCCCTCCGATTATTCTGGCAAGTAAATTTTTGAGCAATTTTTTTACAATTTCAGACAAAAAATTGCCAAAATCGCCTGCAAAACAGCACTTTTTAGCTGTATTTCAGCCCAAATTAGCGATTTTTGGCGATTTGTAGCCAAAAAATAGGGTTTTTTCGATTTTTGAGCGTTTTTTGTGCCCAACCCCCCTCCTAAAATTTTGGCTCAGACCCCCCATCGGCCGGCGCCAGACCCCCCAACCCCTCTCCCCCTTCGGCGGATGACCTGTTACATGTATGCCAACTATTATTAATGAATTGATCGGACTATGAACAGCAGTCTGAAATGTATGCCTGTTTGAAGTGGTGTGTTTTTTAGGCCTAAGTGCACTTTACGTGATTTAGAGTCAGAATTTTTTTTATCAAAGTTGACTTTTCATTGAATCCAATTGATAATCCAATTCAAAAGAAAAATTGATGATTCCATTAGCACGCCAGACGTCGGATGCAACTTTTTGAATTTCAGACTAAATGACAGTGTTGGTACCAAGACCAAGACTGCGGATACAAAATTCTGTCTGCTGTATACGGTGCCCATTAATAACAGAGGATCTCTACTCATCAAACAGACTGTTGAAAGCTGACTGCGACAGATAAATCACAGTCTGCTACGATGAACCCTGATTCATTCAAAACCAGAGTTCAAGAGCATAGGAATTGACTTGTTCAAGAATATGTGCTGTTTTCAAAAGAAATTATTGGAACTTCTTCTGTTCCTAGCACTACTTACGGGCACTCTAGCAGGCTACGGTAAGCATTGTCAAGGGTCTAGTTAAGGTGTTTGTCAGGCATCGGCGTGTAGCATAGTGGTTAGTGCATTGGACCGGAAATCCAAAGGTGCTGGGTTCGATTCCCGGCTACGCTCTTGCACATGCCTAACTTTTTCACCTTTCTTTCTATATACCAATTCTGACTAAACCCTGCGTGCCTGAATAAACAAAATTTCAGCGAACCCATGCGTAGTTTGCTGTGACGGACTGATTCAGGGTGACTTCTGTTTTGAAGAAGGCGCTATACAACAAGACTGGTACAGTGCTGAGAAAGATTGCAATGCTAGAGGCGGTCATCTTGCTTCAATTCATTCAAAAACTGAAAACATTGCTATCACAGGTATGACGTGCGTTAATGCTTTCAAACGCCAGTTGTCGTACGCGTTTAGAATATAAAAAGCAAAAAGGTCTTGATAGGGTGTGGATAGGCTGCACTAATATTCGAACTGAAGATTCATTTTCGTTCACGGACAGCTCAACCGTCGTTTATAAAGGCTGGCAAACAGGTATGATAAAATTAACGCAAAAGTGGTAAATGTTTCTGAAATAAATTTTAGGTCAACCCAATGACGCGTCAACAAAAAGCAACAGACCAGCCGATTGCGCTGCAATTTTTGAAACTGGACTGTGGTATGATGAACACTGTACTTATCAAAAATACGTTCGTTTATGCAAATTGCCTGTCTGTACTTGTCCACCAGTCACCATCAGCCATGCCTCTGTCAGTCCGAACGTTTCAACAAGCACTAACTGTGGTAAAGTGGTAAACGTTACTGTATCGTGTCACAGTGGGTATGAACTACTGTCACCACCCACACCAGCGACCTTGTTTCAACTGACGTGTGAGCCGAACAGAACATGGAGCCCTTTTTTCCCCAACTGCCAACGTATTATTTTAACCTTTTTACGTAACTTTTGATCAACAGTTCTCCTTGTAGCTGTATGTCCAGTCTCACTACTACAAAATACCATAATCACGGAGGACCTCCAAAATAAAAATTCAGTTCCAGTAGATGTTTTGAAGGAATGGCCTTTTCAGTGTCAAACTAATTTTGTTCCTACTCTGATCAAGCAGCCTTTGCATACGGACGAAAATGCGACTTTCTTTTGTAATGGCCCAAATGAATGGTTAGTAAAGTTTCGAAACAACACAAAAGTTTCTCTGAAGGAAGTGGAATGCATTGGTGACAACAATTGGAAAGTAACTGACTGAATGATAATAGGGTGCTTTAGAGGTGAGCACATCAACTACTTCAACATCATCCTCAACAACCACAACTACAACCACACCTATGAAAACCGAAGACGTAGCCACTGTGCACCAAACAAGCACCTATTGGGTGAAAAAGAGCACCACTGTTGAACAGATTACCACCACAAAAGGTATGGATTTGCAAGGTGGAACGGGTCATGTACTTCCTTCGTATGATATTATGCAGATCGTACGTACTATATATTATTGCATATTTGAGTCGGGTCTTGGCCATGGGTAATTTATGCTATACCGTATATCACGGCCAGACCTATTTTCTCAGATAATTTCAATTTGTAGTCGTAGTTTGTAGTTGTCAAATTGAGGTTAAAAAATAAGTAGTCTAGTTGTAGTCAATTTGTAGTCAGGTTACTAAACGTCAGAAATTCGATATTACAGCTATTTTTTGCAAATTGAACAATCAGTCATTGTAATGCTTTAAATAGTAACCAAAAGCCTGTTAAATGCTACAAAAACCTGTTTCGCACTCAAACTACGTATTGAATATGAGTTTCAGCAATTAAATTCAGTTTGAAATGCGTTTTGAACTAAAAATAGTCGAGAAAACCCTGTTTTGAGTCATAAGATTACTGAAAAACCCTATTTTGTGATTTGAATACAGTTCATAAACAAACGGCGGCCCTGACATCCGTGAGAGCGGTTGTTTGTGGGTTCGAAACCGATTGAAGTGACTGGAAGTAGTCGACGCAAAGCCGAACCCAGGCCGCCCAAAGCCGGTGATGGCTAGTAGGTAAATGGGAACCAAACCGGCACTGCCGTTGCACTTAATGGCAGCAACGGGGAGGGTTGGGCAGGGCAACCTCATTAAGAGCTCTGAAAAGATCTAGGGGTGTCCCGAGCTGTGCGAAAGGTCAGTGACACTCAAAAACAAACAAACAATACTTTTTGCATTTAGAATACTGCATTGATGACTGCGGCCAAAAAGGCTACGTGTTCAGCGGTTATTGCTACAGCCCGTTAGGGAGCACGCAGACATGGACAGAGGCGAATGAACGGTGCCAAAGCGAGAAGAGTGGATTTCTTACTTCCATAAGCACAAAAGAAGAGAACCAAATTGTGCTCAGTAAGCCAAGTGACCACCAGAGCTACAGCACATATTTATCTGTGCACAGATGTAATGCACAAAACTGCAATACCTAACGTTTGGATCGGACTGAATGATCTGAACAAGACTGGGACCTTCAGTTTTGTAGATGAAACCCCTGTAGTGTTTACTGACTGGAGATGTGAGTGGCACAAGATCTGTTTTCTTTACAAACAGTCACATTTTTGCAGCACCTAAGGGAAGCCTGCACTGCGTGAGATTCGATCACCTGGGTTGGATTACTGATCAATGTAATGCAGGATCGAGAAAGTTTGATGCAGTATGCAAAACAAAGAGCTGCAAGACGGGACTCAAAATTTCTGCAGGTACAGTGTACAATGTACCACCTACCTATTAATAGCACACCGCATTTCTTTCGTAAATTTCACCACGTTTTGTCCGACCACTGTCCCAATACAAACTCCAAATTTTCAGTTGCTCAGACGTGCCCAACCACATGCACTAACGGTGTAGTCATAAACAACTATTGTTTCAATAAAACACCAACAAAATTGAGCTGGCTCGAAGCTGAAGAGGAATGCAAAGTAGAAGGCGGTAGACTGGCATCTATTCACACAAACTATGAAAGGGACCAAATCATAAGTGACATTTACTGGATCTACTGCAACACCGAGAAAATTTGTTTCAGAATATATTCAAGGCCTATTTGCAGTGTGGATTGGTCTAAATGACATGGATAATGAGGCAGATTTCGTCTTCAGTGACAACACAACTAATAATCTGTTCCCTTGGAGTAGTACTTCATCCATACAGAACTTATACATCTTGACATGTTTCAGAGACTTTTGACAATTATGGAGTATACCTTAGTGTTAGTACAAAAAGACACGGAGCAGATTGCATAGTGCTCTTCTCTGACAATGCAGTGCACGACAGACCATGTTTCGACCGTCAAATAGGCTTGTGCAAATACCCCATGTGCTGTCCTTCCATCAATATAAGTCATTCCAATGTTTTTCCTAATATCTTGCCAAAGATTGGACAAACTGTAAACATAACTTGCGAGCCAGGTTTTCACATGAACTCATCACAGGAGTTTCTGCAAACGTCGTGTCAAACTAATGGTGAATGGACTCCTAGCTTGCCGACTTGTGAAGGTAAGCTGCCAAGAGAAGAAAGATAGCAGACGCTTTCAACACCCAAAGACAGATTAAGCATTAAAGGGATTAGAAAGAATTCATACTACTTTGTGACTAACTTCCTTTAGTTTCAGAAATAACAGATGAAACAACATCCACAGCAACTACAACTACAATGATGAATATAGATCAAACAGCACTAATTTCGATTGAACAAAATCAAACACAAACAACCCTGACCTCAGATCAACCTTCTACCGAACTCAGATTACTCAACACTACGAGCACTCACGAAGCCAGCAGCACAAACAAGGTGTCACAAAATATCAGTAAGACTGTAAACCAGTGCATTGATTCATGCAATGGCTTGACCATTGGTGACTTTTGTTACACAAAAGGCAGTGAAGCACAGGATTGGTACAGCTCTCAGAGTCAATGCAGAGCTATGGGAGGAGAATTAGCCTCCATTCATTCTAGCACTGAGAATTACGCTATTACAGGTGTGCTAAACTACACTACAACCAAGAAACAAACAAACTAAATTCTCATTCGCGTTTAGAATACATAAAAAAGAAAAACCTTGGTGCAGTGTGGATTGGACTGAATGACATTCAGAATGAAGATCAGTTCGTATTTAGCGATCAATCAACAGTTAATTACAGAGCATGGGATATCGATAACTGTAACTGGAGGAAAGCGAGATTCGCTAAGCTTGCCACCTCTCCGTTTTAGGTCAGCCAAACGACTACTCATCTAGTATAAATGGAAGCGCAATGACCGCTGATTGTACAGTCTTACCTTCCAGTGGATTGTGGGCAGATGAGCATTGCACAGACAAAAAGTACATTGGACTTTGCCAACTGACTGTTTCTCACTGTCCAACAATCAACCTTGACAATGCACTTGTGAGTTCGGACAGCACAATGTGCGGACAAACAGTTAACATATCATGCGCAACTGGCTATCAGCTCATGCCACAAACCCCGAATTCTGTTTTTGAAGCAACCTGCGAACCTGACAAGTCATGGAGCCCATTTATGCCTAGCTGTCAGCGTAAGCTTTCCAACCTTTTTGCCTCATGTTTTTGCCAATCACTCTTAACTTTTAGCTGTGTGTCGGACAACGTCGCTGGAAGAGAAAATGCCAAACATAACTGTTCCGAAAGAGCTCTCAACTACAAGCGCAGTGCCAGTGAACACTTCGCAAGAATGGACGATTTCCTGCCAGTGGAGACTAGCTGTTACATCAAGCTTAGGCACAACTGATACCAGTACAGTGTTTTGCAATGGTCCAGATCAGTGGCTGGTGAAGATAAACACTCAAAACATTCCACTTGAGGAGGTTGGATGTGAAGGTAAGTGAGAAAGCAAGTTTTTTGTATTTCCTACACATGGCATGTCAGAAAATTGCATCAATGATTGCGGCCAAAAAGGCTACGTGTTCAGCGGTTATTGCTACAGCCCGTTAGGGAGCAAGCAGACATGGACAGAGGCGAATGAACGGTGCCAAAGCGAGAAGAGTGGATTTCTTACTTCCATAAGCACTAAAGAAGAGAACCAAATTGTGCTCAGTAAGACAAGTGACCACCAGAGCTACAACAGTTCATATATATATACTTGTGTACAGATGTAATGCACAAAACTGGAATACCTAACGTTTGGATCGGACTGAATGATCTGAACAAGACTGGGACCTTCAGTTTTGTAGATGAAACCCCTGTGGTGTTTACGGACTGGAGATGTGAGTTGCGCAAGATCTGTTTGATTGCAAACAGTCACATTTTTGCAGCACCTAAGGGAAGCCTGCACTGCGTGAGATTAGATCACCTGGGTTGGATTACTGATCAATGTAATGCAGGATCGAGAAAGTTTGATGCAGTATGCAAAACAAAGAGCTGCAAGATGGGACTCAAAATTTCTCCAGGTACAGTGTACAATGTACCTACCTATTAAAACGACACCAATTTGTCTCGTAAATCAGTTGTTGTCCAAACACTGTCCCAATACAAACTCCAAATTTTCAGTTGCTCAGACGTGCCCAACCACATGCACTAACGGTGTAGTCATAAACAACTATTGTTTCAATAAAACATCAACAAAATTGAGCTGGCTCGAAGCTGAAGAGGAATGCAAAGCAGAAGGCGGTAGACTGGCATCTATTCACACAAAATATGAAAGGGACCAAATCATAAGTGACATTTACTGGATCTACTTCAACACCCAGAAAATTTGTTTCAGAATATATTAAAGGCCTATTTGCAGTGTGGATTGGTCTAAACGACATGGATAATGAGGCAGATTTCGTCTTCAGTGACGACACAACTAATAATCTGTTGCCTTGGAGTAGTACTTCATCCATACAGAACTTATACATCTTGATATGTTTCAGGGCATTTTGACAATTGGGGAGGATACCTCAGTACAAAAGGATACCTCAGTAGAAAGGGAGCAGATTGCGTAGCGCTCTTCCCTAACAATCTAGTGAACGACAGACCATGTTTCGACCGTCAAATAGGCTTGTGCAAATACCCCATGTGCTGTCCTTCCATCAATATAAGTCATTCCACTGTTTTTCCTAATATCCTGCCAAAGATTGGACAAAGTGTAAACATAAGTTGCGAGCCAGGTTTTCAAATGAACTCATCACTGGAGTTTCTGCAAACCTCGTGTCAAACTAATGGTGCGTGGACTCCTAGCTTACCGACTTGTGAAGGTAAGGTGCCAAGAGAAGAAAGATCGCGAACACTTTCAGCATCCAAAGACAGATTATGCATTAAAGGGATAGAAAGGATTCATACTACTGTATACAACTGATTGTGGCTAACTTCTTTTAGTCTCAGAAATAACAGAAAAAAACATGCACAGCAACTACAACTACAAAGATGACTGTAGAAAAAACAGCACTAATTTCGATTGACCAAAGATTTAATCAAACGATTTAACACTTGTCGTGTTTAGCGATCACACCTAATATCACAACGGAAGAGATGAGAACTGAGTCCATCACCCAAGAGACTGTGACAAGCAAGGACAACACACAAGCACTAGGTCTCGCGTGCACCAACTCGTGCAAGGGATTGGTATTCGCTGGCCACTGTTATGAGCCGACAACAACAGCAGAAACATGGCAGAAATCAAACGAATTCTGTCAACAGAACCAGGGGTTTCTGGCCTCCATAAGCAATCAAGAAGAATACTCAATTGTTCTCGGTATTTTGCGAACGAAAACCGAACTGTCTCGTCTTTTTTACCTCCTTTTTTAAAATGCAGAGGAAGCCACTAAAGTACACCATTTGTAGCACTTCTCAAAAGCAACAATATTGGATGGTGTTGGATAGGACTGAACGACCTAGAAAACGAGGGCGCTTTCACATTTATTGATGGCACGTCACTTACATTTCAACCGTGGAGCCCTGGTATGTAACTGTACTGTCTTACGGTAGATAACACTAGCTCAAAGATGGTTGGTATGGACGGGGTGTTCCTGAAAACGCACATCTCAAAATAGCATAACAAAAGCGAAGCGGCGGGGCGAAGGCAACTGATGAACTGTTTGGTCTGTCTTTACTTTTTCATCTTTGTAATTTAGGAGAGCCAAATAATTCCGGAAACAGTGAACACTGTGTTATGATAGGCTTCCACGAAGATGATAAATGGAATGACTTCCCTTGCAGTAAATTGATGAAAGGTATTTGCAAAACCAGCTGTCTGTCTAGAGTGCAAAGTACCAGTACTGAAGGTATACTTATCTTGCTATTTTATTAGTCACAGTCCATTGCTAACTTTAGCTCCTACAAGTACTACTGAATCCACAGTAGAAACAAGTGAACTAAGTAGTACGACACAATTTCAAGACAATTTTGGTACAATAATTGACCATTGTCAATAAAAAAGTCCCTAGATTTTAAGACTACCGCGAATGTTTCATGAGCACAACAGAAAAAATAAATGAAACAACAATGGCTGTGACATCAACAACTGAAAATACAACAATCTCTGCTCTACAAACTGATGATGCAATAACAACAGCAGCAGAAGCAGAGCCGACAACCAAACCCGACGAAAGAACAACTGAAGTTGACACTACAACACAACAAACAAGTGAACTGCTGACTGAAACAACAACTACCGGACAGACTACACAACCACAGGAAGACACTACACAAGTGACGCTCATTAACAATGAGAAGACAACACTATCTTCAGTTCAACCGGC
The DNA here is from genome assembly GCA_030248155.1 of Sabatieria punctata. NCBI lineage: Eukaryota > Metazoa > Nematoda > Chromadorea > Araeolaimida > Comesomatidae > Sabatieria > Sabatieria punctata. The sequence continues at coordinate 156,219 of JASANB010004336.1, read as the reverse complement.
AACCAAACTGATGACATCAGATGAAGGAACAACTGAAGTCACGACAACAACCAAAACTGAAGAAGCAACTACCAGGCAGACAACAGAAGACAAAATTGAAACCACCTCTGCCAAGACAAAGGATCACGAAACAACAGTTACAACCGAAAGCAATAGTAAGAACAAAAAGTAGCAGATACAGAAACAAAATACAGGGTGTGCCAAAAAAACAACGCAGCAGAGTTTTTGCTGTAGCAACCGCAAATCTCAACCGATTTGAATGAATGTCTTTTTACATGAAAGACAAATAAATTCTTGAAAGATTGATGTACCGTTTATTAAGATAGCCTGCTTAGTTCCTGAGATATTTGTCCTCAAAGTCAAAACAGAGATTTCGGCAATGAACAAGAGTGATAATGAACAACCCAGCAGATTTTTTAGTTTTGCAACCATGAATCTGAACCGATTTGAATGAACCCTTTTTTGAATGGAAGATTGATAAATTCTTCAAAGATTGGTGCAATTTTTATTGAGATTCACAGTTTAGTTCTTGAGATATTTGCCTTCTAATTCGAAACAGATTTTGGCAAAGAACAAGAGCGATTCCGTTGCATTTCATAATAAAGCAGATTCCTACTGTTGGGGCTAATGATACTATAGTGTTGAAGTAAACCGAGTTTCTGTGTCACCTGTAAAGCCTCCAAGAGCCCTTAGCAGTAGCAGGAATCCGTTTTATTACCAAGTGCAGAATATTAAAAAAATCCCTCTTGTTCACTGTTTTGATTTTGAGAGCCAATATCTCAGGAACTAAGCAGAGTACATTAATCAAAATTTCAGCATTCTTTTACGAATTTATTTATCTTTCATTTAAAAAAGGATTCATTCAAATCGGTTGAAATTTGCGGTTGCTACAGCGAAAAATCTGCTGGGTTGATTTTTTTTGGTACACCCTGTAATTGTATCCCTTGTCGCCAGAAAAGTCAGAAGTAAGGTGGCAATGCATGACTGGCTGCGGCTGACATACTAATGTGCCGATAGTGCATCAAGCCAAATTTTTGCAGAAAATTACGTACTTCACTTCAGTACAGTACAGTACAGTACAACGCCATGAACGTTTTTCCTTCAGCAGAACCACAATGCACTGCTTCTCTGTGCTATGAACGATTGGCTGCATACAGCGGGCTTTGCGTATGGGAAGGACCAAAGAGTTTAACCTGGCAGGAGGCTAGTGAATACTGTGATAGTAAGGGTCACTTCATCATGGCAGCACTGCACTACGAGTCCGAAAACGATGCACTGCAAAGTATGTACTACTTGTTCAAACCTGTACGCAATCGCACCAAACGTATTTCAGATTACGCCTACAGAGCAATGAGCAAAGGCTTCCAAGAGACTCACTGGCTTGGAGCCAAGTATAACAAAACCAGCAAAGCCTTTCAGTACATGGATGGATCTGAATTTGATTTTGAAAACTTTGAAAACGGTACTTCAATATATAGATTATCCTCCTAGAAATTTAAGTACATAGTATTCCTAACAAGCTCACCAACATACATGTAACAGGTCATCCGCCGATGGGGGGAGGGGGGTCAAGGGGGGGTCTAGCGCCGGCCGGGGGGGTCTGAGCCAAAATTTTGGGGGAGGGGGGTGGGCACTAAAAACGCTCAAAAATCGAAAAAAATCCCAATTTTTGGCTAAAAATTGCCAAAAATCGCTAATTTGGGCTGAAATACAGCTAAAAAGTGCTGTTTTGCAGGCGATTTTGGCAATTTTTGTGTGTGAAATTGTAAAAAATTGCAAAAATTTGCTCGAAAATTTACTTGCCAGAAAATCGGAGGGGGGGTTGGTGAAATCGTCTCGGGGGGGGGTCCCCATCCGGGGGGTCTGGCCTAAGTCAGGTGGGGGGCAGACCCCCCAGACCCCCCCTGTTACATGTATGCTCACCAACCAATTTATAGACACAGGTCAGACTGCAAAATCTGAAAACAGCTGTGTAGAATTCCTGCCTCTAAATGGGAAAATGAGAATCGCGAACTGCTCAGAAAAGAAAACGGCTCTATGTCAAAAACCGATTTGTCGTGGTAGCTGACTAACACGAAGTGCTTCGTTAAAACTAACTCATGCTACCTTCAGCACTGTGCAATATTCCATTCATTGAACATGGTTCAGCAGACACTATATCAAAGTCAACAAACGTGTCATGGCGAAGTTTCAATGTTGGGGACAGAATTAGAATTCAGTGTGATCAACTTTTCACTCTGAGTCCTTCAAACGCTGAGCTGCAATGTACATTGCATGGGTGGAACGATACCATTCCGAAATGTTTGCTGATCAGTACAACAACCGAGAAACAAAGTACCACAGAAGAGATGACAACTAGCAGCTCAAAGACAATGCTATACACTAACAAAACTAGTGCTGAATCTACAAGAAGCAGTGAGCCGACAACCTCTACTGAAAGCTCAAGCAAAAGGACTTCAACAAGCGAAGTAACAACAACAAAAATAGAAACTACAACTGAAGTACTGGTAGATACGGAAGAATTAACGGAAGTGGCAATTACTACACTGCAAATGACAACTTCAATGACACCACAACAGACAACAACAACTGCAGAAGAAACTGTGCCAGTGAAGTCGACTGAAGTCAGAACAACCACAACCTACCCCACAACATCAACGACAACTGAAAGACCAGAAACGTTTGTAGAAGTAACTATTCCAAAAAAGACCACTGAAGCAACAACAACCACGCAACCAACAGGTACTGAGCTAAATAAGGATATTATCACGTACCAGACATGGGCTAGCATTTCGGCTGATGGGGGGTAGAATTTTCAATTCCTGATGGGGGCTGATGGGGGTAGGAGCGCCTGATGGGGGGCTGAGGGGGTGGTAAGCCAAAAAGTCCGATTTTTGGCGAAAATCAGGATTTTTTGGCTTATTTTTCGTTAAAATAAGTTAAAATTAGCTATTCTGAGCTCATTTACGCCAATTCCAGGCATATTTTTATCATAATTTTCTATACAAAATTCTTCCCAAAAATTGCTGATGGGGGGTAGCGGCCGGCTGATGGGGGGTAGATCAGAGCCTGATGGGGGGCCAACCCCCCCCCCCCCCCCCATTGCCCATGTCTGTCACGTACTGTATCTATCCATGTGCCATCTTGATCACTCCATTGCAGCGTTCACACTTGTAATAACTGAGCAACTGTACAAGGGTTTACCCTTTCACTATGGTGGCTGTTTCGAATTCAGAAATAACGGAAAGAAGGTGGCGGTGCCAGACCATGTATGGTGGGTAAAAATAGACCGAAACGAGCCCACGACATGTGCAAAGGAATGCGACAAAATGGCACAGACTGCCCGGCAGACAAACAAGTTTGAATGCTTCGGTTTGTGAACGAATCCAGTCAATTTTGCTAAATCAACTGTTTCAAAAGTTTTAGTTCTTTCGGACAGCTTCTGCGGTTGCATAGCAGACCGAATCAAGGCATTGGAAAAAGAAGTAAACAGTAACCTTTGTTCAGTTGACTGTCCAGGAAATTCCTCTATCACTTGTGGCTCTGATCAGTTCAACTACACGTCAAGAGTATCGGATCATACCGACTTGTATTACTTTGGCCAAGGTAGAGTAGAACCTGACCAAGCTGACCGAGTCACCTTTTAGCACGAATTTCAGGGCCATGGCAACTACAAACCCAGCCATCAATAGCAGAGAACAGACCGAAAATGGAAGACGAAGGTCCAGTGAAACACTGTTCTATGTGTTGGGAAGCTGGCACTGAAAAATGCTACAGCGATCAAAAGAGCAGACTGTTTTGTCAGTGCAAGCCGACCTATTACGTACAATAGAATTTCAATTCATATTACATGACCTTATTCATTGACCGTACTTATTCTTTACCCTGAGAAAAGTTTGACAATGCCAACTTTTGTATCCAAAAGCCGTCGAGACCTCGTTTCGGCTTGATATCAGCGCAACAAAAGCGAAATCTTGAACCTGAAGAACTCCTTCCCACGTGAAAACGAACCCAACTAAGTACAGTACTAAATTTTCAGGGTCCAACTTGTGACTTTGACCAGAACGATTGTGCATCAAACCCATGTCTCAATGGAGGTTCCTGCGAAGACAAGCTAGAAGGCTACGACTGTATCTGCCCACTGGGCTTTGATGGAGTTAACTGTGAGAACGATTTGAGTAAACTGGATCTTTCCGAGACAAGACACATCGCTGAAATGGCCTCACATACAGTTGGATGTATTCCCACAATCATAGTTCACTCGTTGACGGCCACCATGCAACTTTACTGCATCTACCAAGGATGCACCGTAAGAACATAGGTGAAACTCTTTGAAGCAGTGCCACAATTTCAGATGCCTTCAACCCATATTCAAACAGTGGCCTCTGCATTCCAGTTACTGGGCCACGTGTGCATTTTGCTAGCCAGAAAACCGCAAATACTGGGTTTACTGCCCTGGCAGTGCAAGGCAGCCAGCTTTCTGATCAATATGTCCTTTCTGAACTGGGTTGTTTGTTGTGGTCTTGATGGAATCGTTATAGCAAGCTTGTTCCATGCTGCCTTTGCCAATACCTGGAAGACTTTCTTTGTGCCATTTATAGAAGTTAGTCCAAGATAGCTTTGAGCTGTTTTGTTCTACTCACTGATTTTCTAGCTGTACGTTGGAATTCCCTTGATCTTGTGTGCCATGTGCGTTGGTGTTCGAAGTATGTGGCTGTGGGATGAGGGAACAGTGACCAGTTGGACATGCTGGGTAGATGTGCACCACAAACACTGGCTCACATCTGCTTTCCAGGAACCCTATCACTCTTCAATCTTTCTCATGTTTGCTCTCATATTCACTACGGCTTTCATTGCTCTCGAATCTGCGGGAGCCTCCACCAGGTATAACTGTCGTGCAGATGTACTGGGGTTATTTCAGTATTTGCAGAGGGTTCATTAAAATTAAGAGCAAAGTCGATAATCTGATGACCCAAGTATCAAGCAAGCGTTGGGAGAAACGGAGACTGGCCCAAGAATTGATGTTCAGACAACATCGTAGTTTTGACGACCTCTGGGAACTGAAAGCTGTGCGAGTGCACTATGTGATGCTGAGCGTTGGCATGTTGCTTGGTGGTCTGGCATATTTGACGGGATACCTTGGAGCATACTATCTTACCCCTGGTTATTACAGCATTGCAGCAGTCTGTTACCTGTTCCATGCCTGCTGGAATATGCTGGACCAAATACTTCTTAACCGAATCGTAAGTTCATTTGCGTGAACTGTCCAAATACGTACTAATCGGTTTAGCTATGGGCCTGGATGGCTCGTGTAATGATGCGTCACTTGCCAGTCTGGTGTCCGATGGTACCCAAACAGGAACCGATAACTCAACTTCCTCTGAAAGATTTCAAGCGAATGTCGCCGGCAGAGTTCAAAAAATGGATTGCTGAGGCTAAGAGAGATCAACTCTACAGACAACATAGGGACAAGGCCAGAGCCATCAGAGAAGAACTGGACCAAGAATTACATCGTCTTAGACAAAAGCCGGTAAAACCAGCTACCTAGAATAACCGACAGAGTAACGCAATAACTGACTTAGAATCAGAGCACTGACAAGAAAAACATGTGGGAAGCGGGCGAGCAGATGAGCAACGAATTTGCATACAACAGCTCATCTTCGATTGACCCCAGCAAAATTGAATTCACCGTATAGGGAAAAGCAAGTTTTTCTCTGACAGGTTGCACTGTTGCTGCGATTGATGTTAATTTCGTATGAACTATCCACATGCCAATCAATTATTTTGGCGAGTCAAGATTTTTCATGCAACTCTGCTTTTGCAATCTGTAGTTTGTTCCATGTGAGACTTTCTATGTATTTCGTGATTTGACAAGCCGCAAAATGCTGCATCGCATACTAAGAATGGGGCAACTGCATGACAATCTTGTTTTCTGGTGTCAATTATTTTCTTCTAAAGAATAATGTGCTTGGTTCCTTTATTTCTCTCATTTGACGTAAACCCATTATATCAATGTGTAACGAGAACTTACGTAAAATTAATATGTAATGTAAAAATGCAGGTAGGGGTACCAGCCGAGCCAGAGGGGCTTATCAATCAATCGATCTACTACTGTATGTATACCGTGAGACTTGTCAGGAGCAGATCGTCTACAGGAGTGGAGGCGTGCGTCAGGTTGGTTTTTCTATTTCATTTTTGCTTCTAATTCATTTTCTTCCCTTTTATTTCTCTACTTTATCTTACCTTTTCCGGACTCTGATGAGCGCTGTAAAAAATCCTTGCGTATGCGTAGCGGGCAGGCAGGCAGCCTTGGTCGTGGCAAAGACGGTATGAACAAGCAGAATTAGTAGGTAATACATCCTTGCGGAGGAAAGGATCATAGATTTCGCAACGTAGTTGAGCATCGGACTCGGTACAATATACATATACAGACAGAAAAACCAACCCAGCAGATCTTTTTCTGTAGCAACCGCAAATCTCAACCGATTTAACTGAATCCTTCTTTTGACTGGTGACACTCAACCGAACATTCGTTGTTGAGCTCCACGCTTTGAGAAACGAAAACATAACCATCAGACGCAGAAATGCATGTAGATCTACGTAGAATCTGTCACAAACTCTCCTATAAACCCCCTTCAGTTTTCAGATATGGCTTCCAAAAAATCTCATAAACGTTGCAAATGGAATTGAATTGTCTTGTGTCTTTTTTGTGTCAAAAAGTGGGTTTCGGCGACCTTTTTTTGGGCTCAACACAGTTTCTATGCTGTGTTTCAGTAAATTCTCTTCAATATGAAGAAGAAAATGAATTGGAAGGGAAAGTGATACATCGTCCTAGTGCGATTATTTTCTAACATGAGTTATTTAAAAATAAACGTATTATTTGTAAGAATAAAGCAGTAAATTTTGTCAAAAAAAAACAGTACAAAACGGTACCATTCGACATAAAAGTGCGCTCATTTTGCGGAAAATCGAATTTTTAAGCTACTCCCCTCAGGAATTGAAATTCTACCCCCCTCAGCCGAAATGCTAGCCCATGCCTGTTTTCAGAAACCCAGTTTAGGATTCTATAACCCTATTTTGCGCCTTAGAAACCCCAATTATGGTTTCAGAAAACCTAATTTGCGTCCCGAAACCCTGTTTAGGTTCTCTAACCAGTCAAAATTTCTGAAACCGGTCAAAATCGCGATTTTTGAAGGGTAATTAGTAGAGTGCGAACAATACCTAAAAACCCAATACCCCAATACCCAATACCAATACCTGAGACCCCCAATACCCCAATACCCAATACTTGCGTAGCTGAGTCAAAAATTTCATTTCAGTGGACAGGTACATTCTAGTTGTGTACACAAGATTTTTGGCACTGCAATTAAAATTTTTAAGAGACTGGTTGATCCGCTGCCCAAACAGGGCGAGAAAATTTTGAAAAATTAGCCCTTCAGAAAGCATTTTTAAGCCGTTTTAGGCGTAAAATTAGCAGAAATTAACAGTTTTGGTACTTAATATGTATTTCCTAATTCAGTCGTGTTTCTTACTTCCAGCGATTTTTTTCCTAACTCGGCCGGAAATTGTGTGCACCACCGCAATAGCCATGGGTACGGTGCTAGTACATTACGGTGACATTAGAAATGTCACAATTTTTATTTTAGATAAGAACTGAGAAATTAATTACTGGTGTAGCACTTCGAAAAGCGTACACTTCAGGAAATTCTACTAACGTTAGTTGATTTGGCCGTCCATAAATGACGACATTCCAGAGGGGGAGGGTCGGCAGAAATGCGACGATAGCCGACACACCAGGAGGGGGAGGGGTTAGCAAAAAACGACGTCGCTTTTTTCGGAATTTTAGGGAACTTTGATTGTACAGGGTGGGCCATTTATCTATTCCCAGTTTCATTAGGACATAACTTTTTCCTACACAGATCGATTTTGCTGAAATTTTGTATAGATACACCCTGATACTTCAAGTTTTTACTGTTAAAATTGTAGCGCGTTCTGACATGAAATGTCTGAATAACAGTAAACTTTTCAAAAGTTCGTTATTGCACTGTGAATTACTCATAGTACAGAACGAGGGTGGCGATTTGTTTCTTTCTGCGTTCTGATGACAATTTTTGTATCCTTTTGCCTCCCCACTGGGGCCTGGTGGTGCGTGCATGGCTCAACGAGTGGTTCTCAAACCGCTGGATGGGCCGCGGATACCCCAACATGCCCTGGCCACCACGCAGCCTGGACTTAACGCCCTGCGACTTTTTCTTATGGGGCTTTATCAAGTCAAAAGTCTATGCCACGCGACCGGCTGACATTCCAGAACTGAAAGAGCGCATCAGGATGGTCTTTGAAGAGATTACGGTCGAGATGCGGCAGATGACTATGCTGGAGTACCGACTGAGGCTGGAGAAAGTGATCGAAAAAAGTGGCGGCCACGTGGAGACGCATAACTAGCGACCAGAGTGAAGGATTAATTTAAAATTTTAACTGTAAAAATTTGAAGTGTTAAGACATTTGTATGTAAAATTTTAATAAAATTGATCTGACTGGAGAAAAGTTATGGTTATATGAAACCGGGAATAGATAAATGGCCCACCCTGTATTATTTTCAATTTAAGTACATTCTGTCAAAGGTTTCTACAATGAAGAAAAGCTTCCCAGAGTGGTTGTTGATCTATTCTATTGATTGCGCAGTATGCTAACAAGGTAACATTACAGTTCTGTATGTACTGCACTTTTATCGGGAGAGGGGTATTAACTGAAACCGACGTCGTCTTAGGGGAGGGGTCCCCTAGAAACGACGCAACACGATTTTGGGGGAGGGAGGGGGCTTTGTGATTTTGTAACGACATCGTTTATGGACGGCTCCTTAACGCGAAAACAGCTTACTAAAACCGAATCATCGATCAACTTTTTCGATTTCTTCAGGTCAACATCGATTTTTCTCTATTTTTAATTGTCCAATTTAGTATTGGGTATTGGGGGGTAAAAACCCCAATACCCAATACCTGGAAAACACCCCAATACCCAATACCAGTTCGCACTCTAGTAATTAGTACATAATGCCTGCCAAAATGCTCAACGGCCTGTGCACCTCTCTACGCCACAGTAAGCTACTTACTATCATATAAGGTACGGTATCGCTACCATATAACTCTATTCACAATTCATTTTGCCAGATCCAGCTTAACTTTATTCACAATTCATTTCCGTCTGCCAGGTTTAGCAGTTGCAGGCACATCTCTCAACGTTCTCGTAATTTGGGCAGCCGACCTCCTAACCTTACGTCGCTCCCTGACATGCTCCAGCGACTGACTGTGTTTGATCTCGGCTCTGGACTTCTTTTTCAGCTTGAAAGTAACTTCTTGACTGCCAGTCAGGTGTGGCTGGCTGGCCAACGGATCGGCACTGAGTCTTTGGGCCAGCGACATCCGTCCCAAATCAGTGCCCAGCTGTCCGGAGCTCAGTTGCTGTTTCCAGCTGGCAAACTGGTCTACTGATTGTAATTTGAATGAGCGCCCCTGGTTCTGAGCTTCTTGGGCTGCCTGCTGCTCTCTCTCCGTCCTTTCTTTCTGTCTCTGCTCCCGTCGCAAGCGCTGGTGCGTTTCTCTCATCTTGGCAGAGTATTCGCGCTCGTCCTCGCTCGATGATTCTGATGAAGAGGCTTCCTCCTCTGAACTGGGAACACCTTCTACTTCTCCTCCTCCTCCTCCTTCTTCTTCTTCCTTAAATACAAGAGGCGAGTGTTAAATTAAACGGTAACTTATACCAAACAAAACAAGCACGTATGCAACAAAGGTTTTTCGGCCAATTTCTTTTTTAAATATTAAAAATTAAAAATAAAAAAATTTCCGCCAAAAAACCAACGGGTTTTACCCGAAAATCCTATTTTTAGTACCGAAACTCGTCGGGAGGGGGTTTTCCGTCAGGCCGGTGGTCGAGGGGTTTCGGCCAGACAGGGCCCAGATTTTAAAAGCTCCAAAAACGACTGGAAATGCGTTTTTAGCACGTTTCTATCAATAACGAGGCTAAAAATCTATTTTAAGCTGCCAAATACCGTTTTAAAACTAAAACAAGCAAAAAAGGGCTTACAAAAGCACGGATTTCTCTAAATATCGGTAGTGGAAACGCCAAATTCGGTTTACAAAGGCTTTTCAAGCTATTTTTAAGCTAAAAATTATTGATTTCTGAGTCTGTTTGTTAGTACTGGAGCCACTACTACTAGTTGTATTTTGGTCGGGGGTCCCTGAATTGTCTCGGGAGGTTGGCCCTTCTATTCTAGCTAGGGGGTAACCCCCTAAATCCTCCCTAATACGTGTATGCTACAGAACGTACCTGTTCATCAGGGGACCCCACAGTCACCTTTTTCTGTTTACTCTGTTTTGACTTCTGTAGCTTCTCCAGAGCCGGATTGAGCAATTTGAAATCTTCGCTGTTCATGTCCACCTCGAACTCAGCATTCTCAAACAGAGATTTGAACCGATCGTCTGCTAGCAGTCCAGACGCCACTTTGGCCTAGAAACAGCCTTCGTAAATCACATTCAAGCAAATTAGGGCTGTAAAAAATTGCCTAAAGAAAAAGGCGTGACTGGATTACCTTGGCTTTCTTCTTTCCAGAGCCAGACTCGGTCTGTTCCAGCATCAAACGCTCAGCAAGCGCTTTATTGACTTTCGGCAGTTTTTCCTTCTGCACCACCAGCCGCTCCGACCGCTCCTGGTCGATTTTCTCGCGAATCTTCTTCTTACGATACTTCTCGAAGGCGAACGGGTCGGCCAACAGTCTGGCTTTGTTGTAGAGTCGGGCGTCCATGAAATAGCCGTGCATATAAGCTCGCAAGAGATTCGAGCCGACCAGATGACTCAAACCCAGCTGGTCCAGTTCTTGCGCCGTCAGGAACTTGTAGTCGTCGAAAACTAAGATTATTTTTATTAAGTCTAGAATACAGTACGAAACCCTAATCAGTCTATATTTGGTGCTACCGAAACAAAGAAAAGATACCTGCAGGCTGGTCGCTTTCCTCCAGCTCTTCTGTTATGTTGTCCAGGAACGAACACCAACCGGGAGCCTTTCCCAAGCTCGGCACGTAGTAAGTCAGTATTTTAGGCGCCTCGTTGGCAATGAATAACAAACCTAAAGCAAATTTTCTTTTTTAACAATCACTCAAATCATACATGTAACAGGTCATCCGCAGAAGGGGGAGGGGGTTGGGGGGGTCTGGCGCCAGCCGGGCGGCGGGTCTTAGCCCAAATTTTGGGAGGGGGTTGGGCGCTAAAAACGCTCAAAAATCGAAGAAAATTGCAATTGGTGCCTTTGTGATAGGCACAAGAAAAGGGAAGAAAGGGTTAGCCCCCGTCAGCCAGTATTTCGGCTGAGGGGTGTTAAATTTTCAAATCCTTAGGAGGGTAGCGGCGGCTGATGAGGGGTTGAGGGGATGACAAGCCAGAGAGCCCGACGCTTTACTAAAATCAAGGTTTTTAGGTTTATTTTTGCTAAAATACGTTAAAATTACCTAGTCTGAGCTCACTTACAGCTAGTCTATGTATACAAAAATCGTAATTTTCTATAAAAAATTCTTCCTAAAAATTCCTGAGGGGGTAGCGGCGACCTGAGGGGGTCAACCTCCCTTTGCCCATGTCTGTCCGTCAGACTCTGACCTACCCCTCAGCAAGACGCTACAGCGCGGCCCATGTATGATTGGCTTACCGCTTTCAGGAATGAGGCAAAGTTGATTGAGGTCAACTTCCGGTTCAATCGATGCATAGGGCTGTCCTGAATTTTGGTGCCACATTTTCAAGACTCTAGTGTCCATTGACAAAACCAGATTCTGCGCAGGGCAAAAGTCTAGCGATTTAATCGGCAGTCCGTACTGATGGTCTTTGATTAAGAGCGGCTTGCTAGAGCGAATGTCGTACATCAGTATCTAAATAAATAATGACACAGAAGAGAAAGAAACAAGGCCAAATAAAGTGCTTACCTGTCCAGTGCTCGTACCTACAGCCAGTCTCATAGAATCGCGAAACTTCACTGCCGATACAGAAGGAGCTCCAGTAGACAGACTGAAAGGTATAAATAATGCAAGAATCTGCTTTCTCTACTCACTCAAAATCCTGAAGTAAAGCTCCGAGTGCACAATCCAGTACTCCGGCCGGTTTTCTATCTCGCGGATCCCAGGCTTCTAACTGCCCCTACAAACTGGACTTTGTAGGCAGTGAGTAGGCCCAGAAATACGTACTTCATTCGTGCCAACCACCAAAAGACCGTGTGCGGCACTCAAGTCGCAACAATTGAGAGACGACGCCTCGGTACACATCGGTGCCATGTACCTGCCTTGCTCCAAATTAAGACGGTATATATCAGGACTGTAAAGACTTCAGGTTTAAAAAGCAACAAAAGCAAAGCAATTTAGTTAGCACCCGGCGCCAACGATGTATAATTCGGAGGTGGCAGAGTCGTAGTTCATATCACGACCAAATTTGGGTATCCTGGTACGATGGTAGTGACCGTACTGAACGTGGAATTCGACGTAACGTTCTTCCTCCAAGAAAACCAACTGGAACCAAACAAACCGCTCGGCACAAACAGTAGAAAGCAACTGGATCGCAAGAGCGCAAAAGATCTCTCGCAGAAAATGCCGGTACCTTCTCGTAGCCGTCGGATAGAACGTCCATCTTGATCACTTCCGCGTCTAAACAGCGTTCGAACTTCATTGACAGATTCTGGACGTCATAGCAGCGCACTCTCGGCTTGTATGTTCCTAGAAAACGTGGACACTCGAAGCGCTGAACTAACTGTAGCTATCGATTACTAATAGTACCTGTGGCAAAGATATACTGACCATCTTTGGATAAATGGACGCAACCACTGACGTCGGGCATCGAGAAATCTTGAATAAGTTCAATGCGTCGTCGAATATCTGAAAAACGTCAAAATTCTGGAGCACCACCGCCAGAGTAAAAACAATTCTGCACTGCCTGACAATCCGAACACTCTGACTTCCAGACTTCTACACAGACATGGGCAAGGTGCGGGATGAGATTAGGGGTTTGACCCCCTCAGGTTGGTCCGCTACCCGCTCAGGATTTCTTGAAAGCATTTTGTATAGAAAATTATGATCAAAGTATGCTTAGATTAGGTGTAATCATACATGGGCCGGGGGGGTCTGGGGGTTTTGCCCCCCCCCCCAATTTGGGCTCGACCCCCCCCCCCAAAACGACCCCACCCACCCACCTGAAGCCGACTTTTGTTCCTGACCCCACCCACCAAAATCGCCGCGACCCCCCCCCCAAACCGGCAGGCCCACCCCCAAATTTTCGGATTTTGACTACCCCCAACCCATTTTTCCGGCCCATGTATGGGTGTAATTGAGCTCAGAATAGCTTTTTTAACCTATTTTAGCAAAAAAAGCCAAAAAACATTGACCTTACTTAGTCAAAAATCGGACTTTTTGCTTATCATCCCCTCAACCCCATTTAATAACAAAGCAATAGCACCATATGTAACAGGGGGTCTGCAATCACCCGACTTACGCCAGACCCTCCGGGTGGGGACCCCCAGACGATTGCAAGTAATTTTTTGAGCAAATATTTCCAAATTTTTGCAATTTCAGACTTTAAAACTTTACTTACAATGCACGTGTACACCACAGATGCAGCAATAACCCCGAAGGGCCACATGCAAGGCAAGACACAAGAATTGCCAAAATCGCCAGTAAAGAGCACTTTTTAGCTGTATTTCAGGTCAAATTAGCGATTTTTTCGATTTTTGAGCGTGGGGTGGGGGTCAGACCCCCGGCCGGCGCCAGACCCCCTCCACCTTCGGCGGATGACCTGTTACATGTATGAATAGCACTTACCGACATCTTTCTGAGACAGCTTGCGTCGTTTGCGCTCAGATAGCCACTAAAACAATTATAATTACCGAATAAGTACACAAAGGGATGGTGGTGTGTGTGTGCTAATAGTCTAGCTAGCTGAAACCTGCGATCCACTTTTCAGACGGTCAGCAAAAGTAGCAAGGGGCCGTCCATAAACCGGACCGTCGGTTGAACGTCGGAAAACGTCGCAGGGGGTGGGAAGCTTTTGTCCGCAACTATATTACAAGGAAAACTTCACCCAGTTCAAGTTTCCAACAGCCAAAATGGTAGTTCACTGTCAAAAAGTTTCTTTTTCACAACTTCTGCAGTTTCATTTCATGTCGATTTTATTGAAGATTTTCTAATATCGGACACAGGACCAAGTTCAGTCGGGGCGGGGGGTGTCAGCCAAAAACGTTGTAGTTTTTAGGGGGGATTGTTCTGAAAACGTTGAAAAACGTCGGGAGTTGGTGGGGGGTCCAAAATTTTGAATTTTTGAACGTCGTAGTTTATGGACGGCCCCCAAGGCAAAAAATGGAGAGCAAAGCAATAGCTATCATTTCAAATTGAGACAGAACGTGCTGCTGTTGTATCTATAATAGCTATGGTTAACCGTTTTTCGTTTTGCTTGATTTCCTACTTTGCTTATTATAGGTACCTATAATGCAAACTGTAACAGGTGGTCCGGGATCTGCCCCCACCCGAACTGAGGCCAGCCCCCTTTGGGACCCCACCCGAGACGATTTTTTCGACCCCACCCGGATTTTTCTGGCAAGTATTTTTTAGCAAATTTTTGCGCTTTTTTTTAGAATTTCAGACAAAATCGTCCAAATACGGTCGTGTTTGTTTGTTTGCTTGTTTATTCAATAAGTCCGAACAGAACAATAATCGGCAGATCAAGGGGGCGGCTGCACCGTTCGACCGGCTAGTGCCCGACCCCTATTAAATTTCGTCAAGTCCAATAATTGGACATTAGCTTTGAAACTTGACACCGTGCGCATGCGTGCATTTACTACAGAAGTTCGAAGTTCATTCCAAACGGGTACAACCCTATTTGCAAATAAATTCTTTCTCAGATCCAGATTTGTACGTTTCAGGAAGAGCTTTCGGTTATGCCACGAGTACTTTTGACACATGAAAACTGGAAAAAATCTTCCAAAGGCAAATCCACGAGACCACCCAGAATCCTATAGACCATCGCGAGATCATTTACTGAACGGCGTTATGTTATATATTATTTGAAAGCCCTTGGCCTGACGAGTCTAATGATCACAAAACCATCATAGGACACGTCCCGGGGGCCTGTTTTCTCAAACAGACAAACTCACCTCAGGCAGAGTTTTTCCAGCGCTCAAATTGTATATCTTAACGTCATTCACAGCTGACACTTGCATTTTTATCGTTATCCCGCTCTGGTTACGTCAATTAGGTTCTGGTAACATCCACCAGTAACAAACCCGCTTCTACGCCAGTGTCGCTGTCGGTCGTCGCGATACCACGTCCAGCTCAGCGGTCGGTTATCGAGAGGGGAGGTGAGGAAGGAGGGCAAAACCTAAAAAGTACCGTCAGTACCGTCGTACCGTCGTACCGTCGGCCTAATCGGACCGCGCTCTGGTGTTCTCCACGCCCGCGTTTAAACACCGGCTGCCGACATACGCGACTGTTTTCCCCCACCGGTCCGACTGAGGTCGACGGTACTACGGTGTTGGCTATGGGCGGAGCCTGAATGCATCATGTGACACACACACACGCCCTTCGGCCTCCGACAGACAATTCACTTGTTGTGTAGCGCTCCTCGCTAGACGTCGGCGCGCTGCTCGTCGTTTGTTGTTGGTACTTTGTATTGTATGTAACGTATAATACTTGTATTTTCGGGGCGGAGGTTCCGTTCCATAACTTCTACAGTGGGGGTTGGCATTTCTAACTAAGGGGGTACCCCATGTACATGTACGCACCCACCCTGGTGCACCCCTGTGTGCATGTGCTGTCAGAAACAGAGAATTCAGAGAATTGGAAAAATTATTAAAAACAAGATGGTTTAATTTTCTAGGCACGAAAAGAGGGCGGTATGGTCGTGCTGTTGCCGGGAATACAACCGTTGAGAGCGTTCTGTTGCCGCCAGTTGCTAAAGCGACAGACTATGACGGCACGGCGCATTACGGTCATGGCGGTACCTCAGCTGGCGGTGATGATGGTGCTGACGATGGCTGTCCCGCAACCCCGTATCGGAGGGATGGCCTGTTGATTCCAAGCCAGTCGCAGGTCGAAAAGTTCCGTAATCCCAATAGAGCCCCTGCGTTCACTCAGCCATACCATAACGAAAAACCGTTTGAACTCAAGTTTCTTCGCGACGTGCGGGCAGGTGGCTCGAAGTGCCGAATGTGTACGAAGTGCAAGGTAAGGATTGGCAGGGAAGGGATGTTGGGTCGGTTTTTTCCTTTCCTTTCCTTTTTCTTTTTCCGCAAAAAACCGTTTTATTCCTAGGGGCTCGGAAAAAGCTCAAGCAAGTGTTTTTAACGGAAATAGGCACAATAACTAGTTAAACTCGCTGCAAATGCTTCGAATTTACGCTAATAGAAGCCTTACAAGCATTTTCATGGCATAACCTAGCTGTTTTTGGCAAAAAATACCGGTACCATTTTCAGGCAACTTTTATTATTGTATTTTTGTTGTTTTAAAATCAAATTACTACTCTAAAAGATGAAATTAGTGCATTTTGTAATAAAACTCACGCTATTTCGATGAATTCTGCAATAAAAAGGGATAGTTAAAAATTTTTCTGTCATCTCGGAAAATAACTTTTGGAAAAATAACCGAAAAATACTTAAAAAAACCGGCTTGGGTTTTTTTCCCGGAAAACAAACAGCCCTAATGCAGGGTTTGGTTGGAAATTTCGATTAATATGTACAATACCATTGATCGATTTTCGGCACTTCTGCTGGTGGACATGCTGAATCCACCGGAAGATATTGTGATGGTGCATGAAGAGCGCCACTGGATTCCTCCGCGAGCGTGTTCCTCGGGCCCGGACCGCTGTCATAATCTAATTATCCACGCACGTTACGAATGTCTGATCGAACGGTAAGGTGTCGGACACCGTGTAATAAAAACATAAGATTATGTTTACATTCTTAGATACCCGTGCGTTCGTTTGGATCGGATCCAAGTGCAACATGATGTGTATGCTCGTCTGACAGAAGAACACGAACGGCACCTGAAGGAGCAATTCGGATTTGTCTTCTAGATGTACAGTTTTTATGTGTCTTGTAAGTATGTTGTAGTACATAACCGTATAGCTAACCGATAAAGATGTGCATTGTACCAATGGTAGGTAGACGTTTAAAACATTAGTCTTGGTCTGTTCGCAGAAAACAGTGGGCCGCAAGTGAAGCAGCCGAGGCGGCGCCCAGTGAACAGCGCTGTACATCCAATGATGCCGATACCACTTGATGGTGCTGACGGGCGGACAGTCTAGCTTACATCATTCCTTATCGTAGGGGCGGTCAATTGATTCTTCCTCAGTTACAGATCCATTCGCCAACTAAGGCCAGAGTTCCTATTGCTGTGCGGTATCCAGGATTGTAAAAGTGAGAGGTGGCAACGTTTTGAAGAGGCCTGGTTGCCTGCTCAACCAGGGCGAGAATTTTGTAAACTGTAAATTAATAATTTTAGCTTTCAAAAACGCGCTTAAAATGCGTCTGGAGCATAAAATTGACAGTTAGAACAAATAATTTAGCTTTCTCTTATTTCTGACTGGACCGGAATTTAGGACTTCTTTCTCCGTCCGCCACCCTGCACACTCTGGGTACGCTACTGGGTCTGCACCGTCTACATCTAGTACCGTCGAGCTCAATCGGACCGGTGGGGGAAAACAGCCGCGTATGTCGGCAGCCGGTGTTTAAAAGCGGGCGTGGAGAACACCAGAGCGCGGTCCGATTAGGCCGACGGTACGACGGTACGACGGTACTGACGGTACTTTTTAGGTTTTGCCGGAAGGAGTCACTTCACTTCACTTACTTCTCTTTCTGTACAACCAACCAGGCTCTATTTGGCTCACCAGCCGTATCCGTTTTTAAAACCAAACATGTTCGGCTTTTTCCCCCCACCGGCCAGAAGCTCAGGCCGAAAAACATAGACTGTTCTGGATGTAGCCCGAGCTGGGAAGGCATACATACATACCATCACACTGGCAAGGCAACCCTCCTGAGGACCACCCCAAGTAAAGAGGGCATTAACACAGAATATGAAAACGTAAAAAAAATGCATTTTAAGAGCCGGTCTCTGGGCCGATCGACCCTTGGTATTGAGAGTTGAAATTTTGACTTTCACCGATTCCGCCCAAATTTGGTGTGGTAGTAGCATCTGATGAGTTATACTGGACCTGCAAAGATTAGTTCGATTCAACGCTCCAGAGTGGAATAGTGAGCTCCGGAAATTTTCGCTTCTTAACTATGGGACGAAAAATTTGGAGCTTATTTTCTCGGGAATTAGTGCGAGTTGCGAATTAATATTTGGGGCTTTTATTAGTTGCTTGAATGTCTCTCAAACGCACTACTTAGATTTACAAATTTTGAAAAAAAATTTTTTTCGACTCTCTTTGACCCCATAAAACCCCCCAAAATACCCCCCCCCAGACTGCGCTTTTTTATTTCAGAACTTTGTAGCGCTATTATTTCTGCATTTATTGGTGTAGCCAAATTGGGCATTTGGGCTGCGGAACAACGTCATTTTTGGCCTCAAAGAAATTTTGTCCAGTCAGAAAACTGCACAGGTTGACCCAAAAATGCCGGAATTTACTTCCAGCCTTTGATTGAGAAGTCGGATCTTCTAGGTTTCGGTCTCATTTGAAAGAGCGCGCCCTGGCCGATCGAACAGTTGGTCGCCAGCCAAAAACAAACTACACAGTCCGGTACTGAAAGAGTCTATAATGAGCACGTTCAGCACATTGCACTTTTCTTCTCTCTCTCTCTCATGTATGTATTACGCAATTTTTGTTTAGACCATTCATTAGAAACTGCAAGGTCACAGACCAACACAGACAAAAGAGCAAACCCAAGAAGGTCTATAAGGTCTAAAAGATCAGTCAAGCAGATCATCCGTCTCTGTTGCACCACAGTTCATCCGCAACGGTTTTGAAGTTCTCATCGTTTATGTATTCATCGCGCTGTACAAAAATGTAGTCATCAGTATCTTGGGGCTGTTCAACATAAAGTTCATCTTCACCCTCATGGGCTAAAACACAACGGCCAACTAAACCATGATGGACTAGCAATTCATTGAACTAATAGTGGGTTGCTATTACTTGCAGTTCGCTGCCGCTTTTGTGCAGGGCCTTTTGGCCTGGTTCCCCTGCCGCCATTTCGAGCTTTTCGGGAAAAGCTTGACATAATTTGTTGCTCTGTGAGGTACTCATCTGGCTGGAAATGAAGTGCAGAGCTATCTGAAACATAAACATGCACGATTAGTAATTATAAACCATCTACTGTCTATAGTGGCAGGCTAGATTCATCTGCTATAGTTGCATGTACATCCAGAACATAAGGCATTTCTTTTGCGAATGTCCCGGAGTTATGCTTCATTCATTGTGCACGACCTTCATCAAACTTTTTATAACCAGGACATTTGGTTCCAGTTGAACCTAATGTTTGGTGCAGACTCACACAGAGCCCAGCCAGATTCTAGCGGTTCACGTCCTGCAGTACACTAGTCTAGACTATTGATTGCTTCTACAGTATCGATTTCTTTCTCATTCTGTCTATGAGCAGGGGAGGCTAGGCCAAACGGCCCTGTACAAAAGCGGCAGCGAACTGAAAGTAATTGCAACCCACTATTTGTTCAATGAATTGCTAGTCCATCATGGTTTAGTTGGCCATTGTGTTTTAGTCCTTGAGGATGAAGATGAACTTTATGTTGAACAGCCCCAAGATACTGATACTAATACTGATGACTACATTTTTGTACAGTGCGATGAATACATAAACGATGAGAACTTCAAAACCGTTGAGGATGAACTGTGGTGCAACAGAGACGGATGATCTGCTTGACTGATCTTTTAGACCTTATAGACCTTCTTGGGTTTGCTCTTTTGTCTGTGTTGGTCTGTGACCTTGCAGTTTCTAATGAATGGTCTAAACAAAAATTGCGTAATACATACATACATACATACATACATACATACATACATACATACATACATACATACATACATACATACATACATACATACATACATACATACATACATACATACATACATACATACATACATACATACATACATACATACATACGTGGTCGATTCTCTCGCGAACTGGCTCTTAAAAACTCAAAAACAGAAGAAAAGCGCAATGTGCTGAACGTGCTCAATATAGACTCTTTCAGTACCGGACTGTGTGGTTTGTTTTTGGCTGGCGACCAACTGTTCGATCGGCCAGGGCGCGCTCTTTCAAATGAGACCGAAACCTAAAAGATCCGACTTCTCAATCAAAGGCTGGAAGTAAATTCCGGCATTTTTGGGTCAACCTGTGCAGTTTTCTGACTGGATAAAATTTCTTTGAGGCCAAAAATGACGTTGTTCCGCAGCCCAAATGCCCAATTTGGCTACACCAATAAATGCAGAAATAATAGCGCTACAAAGTTCTGAAATAAAAAAGCGCAGTCTGGGGGGGTATTTTGGGGGGTTTTATGGGGTCAAAGAGAGTCGAAAAAAATTTTTTTTCAAAATTTGTAAATCTAAGTAGTGCGTTTGAGAGACATTCAAGCAACTAATAAAAGCCCCAAATATTAATTCGCAACTCGCACTAATTCCCGAGAAAATAAGCTCCAAATTTTTCGTCCCATAGTTAAGGAGCGAAAATTTCCGGAGCTCATTATTCCACTCTGGAGCGTTGAATCGAACTAATCTTTGCAGGTCCAGTATAACTCATCAGATGCTACTACCACACCAAATTTGGGCGAAATCGGTGAAAGTCAAAATTTCAACTCTCAATAGGGCATGGGAGACAGGGTCGACGCTGTCAGAGACCGGCTCTTAACGCGCGTTTGATCCCCGGTTTGAAGGAAAACTGAAGGTTCAAACAAAATTTGTATGGCATTGTGAAAACCGGTAGTTTGGGTTGGGTCCAACAAGTCATGAGATTATGAGGATTGTTGTAGAAATTCCAAAATTTATATTTGGGGCTGAACAGTGAAAGAAGGGCAAACTTCCGATATGACGACTTTTCGGGGTTGCGAAGACGGACCACATGATGAAAGAGATTCGCACTATATAACCCACACTGGTCTAACCCTTTTGTCATTGTTGTTTTGTTAGTAAACTGCTCTCTCTCTCTCTTCATTGGTGCCTCACAGACCCGGGACTGCATTGTTTTGTGTTGTGTTTGCAGTATGCCAAAGCCAAAGACCAAGCTCACTCAACCCCAGTTCTATATCCCGGCGAGCCAATTTCCTTCGACGTGATTCCCGACCGGTGGGGGCGTACCGACTGCGCGATCAATATCTCAGCGATCCATTGTGTTGCCGGACGATCATCAGGCACAGGTGTGGCCCCGGTTCGATGCTCGTCCGTGGGGGAGTGATGAAAGAGTTTCGCACTATATAACCCACACTGGTCTAACCCTTCTGTCACTGTTGTTTTGTTAGTAAACTGCTCTCTCTCTTCAATACCTAGGTCTGATCGTAGGCCGTACAGAACACCCGCTACATCAGATCGGATCGATTGGTTTAGTTATCCAACTGGTCGTCATTGAGCCTGTCCCTGTTCTGCCACCAGTACCAGATCGGGTGCCAATAAATTTGACTTTGAATTGGCCATTCGCCATTTCCTAATATTGCAAAACGTCGAGTACAACATTAAAAAAATTCATTTGCTAAGAGAATCGGTAGCACTGTGTAAGGTATAAGCCTTCATTTCATGCGGCTACATACAGTAGATTTAAATAAATAAGAAACTTGCACCAGCACATTTCAATTAACATGCAGAGTCAACGATATCTGAGTTTGCAATTACGTAATAACTACAAGGTAGAGAAAAACCAGTAGAAAACAAAACACTAAAGCTATTCAAGACCAGTAATACCAGTTCAGCAAGGTATATCATTGCAAGGCACCGCATCTGCTTCTTCCGCTTTACCCACGCAACCTCTAGGTACCTCCACTCCACTTGTATCTTCACACTTTCTTTGTCTTCGTCTCGAGCCGGCCCCACACGGTTTAGAGCAAGAGGACCAATTGCCCCACTGCGCCCATGAGGGACACTGACCCTCTTCACAAGGCTGAGTCTGTTTCTCAGTTGGACAACCAGGGTTGGGACACGTTGCCCTAGACCTCGTTTGGGTGCCACCACCGCAGGTTTCGGTGCATGGAGACCATGCAGACCAGTGGGTAGTGAGTGGACACGGCTTGTCAAAACATGGCTCCACGTCGATGCCTCTGCCCAAGCAACCGTCAATCGGTTGACAAGTCCGCTCTCGCTTGCGGTTGCCCTCACCACAAGTACGATCGCAAGTAGACCAGGCTGACCAGCTTGTCCACCATGGACATTTGTCACTGCCACATGGATTTGACTCGAACGGTCCTCCGGGTGAACACCCACCATCCAACGGACAAGCACGGTTACGCACACGTTGACCACCACCGCAAGTGACCGTACAAGAAGACCATTGGGACCAGGAACCCCAATCAGGGCAAGGTATCTGGTTGCAGAACTCTGTTTCCTTGTCCAAACCAGGACATGCCCCTGCAACTGGACATTGACGAGCCCTGAAAGTTTCTGCTATACGATAGATCACAGTACGAAATACAGTTCTTACCTGTTTCGACTACCGCCGCCACAGACTTGCGAGCAAGATCCCCAAGACTCCCACTGACTCCAGTGATGGCACTGACCCGCATCACATTCTTTTGTGTCAACATCGCTACCCTGACATTGACACTCTGGATTGAGCAAATTAGATCCACTACAGTGCGCTCCATCGGCTATGCAAGACCGTTTTCGATCTTGTTGACCCTTGGAACAGGTCGTAGAACACTGAGACCAAGCGCCCCAGCTACCCCAGAAGGGACACTCAAAAGAGTTGCAATCAGCGTCTTCTTCATCGGCTCCCTCGCACATACAACTAGGTCCATCTGAATTACTGCCAAAGCAGTGACTAGCATCGTTGTTGCAATGTCTCTGGCGGAATTTCTTGCCACCCCCGCAAGTAACTGAACAAGGTTGCCAAGGCTGCCAAGTAGCCCAAGTGGCACACTGATGGGTGTTGCAAGGTGTTTCTTCATCAGCTTCTCCATCACACTGGCAAGCTGGGTCACCAGGATTGGCTGCACAAAAGGTCGGATCTGTTCGACATTGGCGAGTGCGTTTTTTCATTCCTAAAGTATAATCTGTTAGCCTAGTCATAACCAAGATGTGTTGTACCTCCTTCGCACGGCTGGTCACATTCACCCCAAGCGCCCCATTGACCCCACTGCGGGCACAGATGTTCGTTGCATTTGTCATTCGAGTGGTCCAAGCCAGGACATGTGCAGCTGGGAGAATCTTTGTTGTGACTTCCGCAAACATTTCTGTCAAACTGACAGGTGCGCTTTCTTTCTTTCGCTCCTCCCCCGCAAGTGGCACTGCACGCACCCCAGGCTCCCCAGGTTGACCAGTCGGCGCAACCGTGCACATTGCAAGGACTGGTTTCTTCGTCTCCTCCCTCGCACACGCACGACACGTCGTTTGCATTGGCGCCCACGCAGTACGATAAATCTTTGTCACACCGACGTCTGCGGACGCGAGTACCACCGTCGCAGTCCGAACTGCATTTACCCCATGCCTCCCAATTGCTCCATGAAGCACACTTGTGCGTATTACAACCGGCGCCTGATTCCATTTCGCCGTCGCATTGACAGGAAGCTGAAACAATCTGTTTTACCCTACTTCACAAAAGAAATGTATTCCTTCCTTCCAGAAACAAGGAGTAGTTATGGAGAACGTAAGGAGAGTAACTTACGGGTTTCTAGCTGATCAGCCTGACAAAAGGTGGGGTCATAATGACACTCTCTCGTTCGAGTCCTGACTCCTCCACCGCAAGGTTTCGAACACTCCTCCCAAGCTCCCCAGTTGTCCATCTTAGGGCACTCATACTCATTGCACATTTGCTTTTCGGTGTTGTCTCCAGGACACAACGTGTAGCCATTGCAGACTCTGACTCGCTTTTGCCATCCGCCACCGCAAGAATGCGAGCAGAAAGACCAAGGAGACCAGGACAACCACTCGGGACAGGGAAACTTGTTGCAGTCTCTTTCTTCCAGACCCTGTCCTTGACACTGTCCGGTAACTGAGCAGACTCTTACTCTGGCTTGCTTGCCACCCCCACAGGTTCTGTCGCAGTGCGTCCACGGGGCCCAGTTGCGCCATCCAGGACACTGATGATCATGACAGGGTTTTGACTCGGTAGTGCTGCCCTCACACTGAGCCCCGCGACCACCCATGCACGGTCGACTACGATGTCTCATACCTCCTCCACAAGTGACACTGCATCGTCCCCAGGGTTGCCAGTCAGCCCATTGTGCGCAGGAAGGTAAGTTCCTGCATCTACGTGTGTCAGTCTCTTCTTTAGAAGCATAGCCACCGAGACTGTAGCCGGTGTTTCCCCACAAAGTGCTACGTTTGTTCCTCAGACTGGAGCCTCTTTTCTTGGCTTCTATGGTACATCTGCGACGTCTTGTCTCCTGACCTTGACCGTAGCTGCCGCAAGTAACTGAGCATTCGGACCACTGACTCCACTTGGCGCAACATGACTGATCGTTGCACGTTTTCGACTCTTTTCCTTGGCCGTAGCAACTGCCGGGGGTTGAGCACTCTCGTTTTCGAATGCGAGTGCCACCACCACAGAGTTTACTACAAGCGCTCCAAGGCGTCCAGTACTGCCATTGATTACAAGTGCCTGGACTGCAAGCGTCTCTTTGCTGACGTTCGCCTGGACACCCATAATAGGTATTGCAGAAACGGCTGCGACTGCGACTACCCTGACCGCAGCTTACCTTAAAGGAAATGCTTGTATGTTTTTCGACCCAAAAGAAAGAAAAAATTTATTACTGAGCAAGGAGTCCACTTTGACCATTCGTTCCACTGAGAGCAAGGTCCTTTCTGACACTGATCTCGTTCTTCAGTCTGTCCATTGCACTGGGACTGATAGGTCTTGCAGCTACGGGTGCGTTTCTTCTGACCCCCTGCGCCGCAGCTCACTGAACACGGAGTCCACGCCCCCCATTCGCTGTAGGGGTACTGTGATGAACTGCCGCTCAACATGGAACGTTTCTCCTTTTCTGCGTCTACAAAATTCAACAAAATCATAGGCGACCCTTTTCCCCTATATGACAATTGCGACAACAGCTATAAGAATGATGCGAAAATGAGACCAATTTCAAAGGGGGCAAAGCGCCAGTTTAATAGAAGGAATATGGAGTGTACTCACCGCGAGCTGCCAAGCAGTGCCTATTGACCTTGGCGTAGATGTGGCTTGAAGAGCGTGCCAATCGCTGTTGAGCCTGCGGCTCACCGTATAACTTGCAAGAGCGACTTCGTCCAGTAAACACAATTCGGGAGCAACCAAACTGTCCGAGACAAAGCACTGTACACTGCTTGAAGTTGCGAGCTCGGAAACTTCTGATCGGAACTGCATTGGTAAGCATGTAACCATCGTTCTTTTGCCAGCAACCGCTTGATTCTGAAATACATAATACGACTACGCTTGCTGTCATTTGTCTGTGCCTTCTGATAAACGCTAGACTAAGAATGGCAGGCCTTAAGGCAACAAGATCAATGTACTATACAGCAATAAGCTTACACTACTGTACACACACACAAAAGCGGTAGCAAACAAACCTTGCAAGACGGAACTGGAGCCAACCCTGAGCAGAGTCAGAACTGCTAAGACCGGTAGAGAACGCATGACGGACGGCTGGTGCAGAATACAACAACCTGAAAGTGTGTTCGCACTGTCTGTTAAATAGGCAATCTGTTTGACGTAAAACGTTGGGCGCGGGCAGAAAAACTGGACCCGAGTGTCACCTTACAGATTGCCTTCACTTCCCACGCTTCTACAAGAGTGGGTTAAATGGATTAGAACGAGTCAACTGAGTCACTAAATTAGTACGTCTTAGGAGGGTGGATGATTTATGTAAGTGCCCCTCCCAGTCAACCGGAACTCCGGCTAAGAAGCTCACAAATTCATTAGTTTCGGTCGATTCTTGTTTGTGTAATCGTCAGATTACGCCACCACACGTGTGTTGTTTTGTACTTATGCGGAGGAAGTGCCATGTGTTTCTGCCGTGCAAACAACGGACTGCGGTGCAATTCGTTGGGAGAGTTGAGGAGCGGCCAATGGAAGTAGACACGCAACAGGGCCATTAGCTTTTCACGCCACTTGGGCCTTATGTCTGTTGACATGCAAATGATATTGACATAGTACAGATAGTCCGTTAATTGCCTTCAAGCCCCGTCCGCGTCTGCGAAGTATTCCATGGCACTTAGACTCGATTAGTGCCTCGAATTGCAGTTTACAACCAGCTGCTAGAAGGCACCGGTTCGTGCGAGATGCGCTTTTGCTATTTTATCCTCATCCTCGACGACCATGTCGACTTCCGCTGCTTCAGAATAAAAAACATCACCATCTGCTACGTGGTCGGATTTTTTCAACTTATCATTGCAGCCCTTTCTTTAGGTTAGTCAAAGTCCTTACGATACAATGCGTGTCGATAATGGAAGGCATTTCTTCTACAAGGAACCTAGCTTGCTCTTAGTAGCCCATGTGTAGTTTTGCGTTTTGGCAATTTTTCCTTCCACTGTTCAATAAATCCGAAACTATGTAGGCTCATGAATTTCTTATTTTGGGCTGATTTTCGAAAAAAACCGGTTGTAATTCAGAAATGCATAGTAAAACAAAGGCTGTCAATGACTGTGTAGCCCACATAAAGTATATGTAGGTACGTACCAAACGATTTAACCGGTTTCTCAAAATTAAAAGCGTCTCTAATCGGCTGCAACTTTACAGTTTGTTTTCTTACCGCAAGTCGCGTCTTGGCCATGGGTAGTTTACGCTATCCCCGTGTGTCCTCACGCCTGCCCGTCAGAGCGGTTGTTTGTGGGTTCGAAACCGGTCGAAGCGACTAGAAGTAGTCGATGTAGAGCCCAACCCAGGCCGCCGAAAGCCGATGATGGTCAATAGGTAAATGGGGACCGAACCGGCGCTGCCGTTGCACCTACAGTATGGCAGCAAGGGGTAGGGTTGTTTGTTTGTTTGTATGCAGTGCTACCATAGTGAAGGGTTCTGAAAAGAGCGTGGGGTGTCCTTAGCTGTTCGAAAGGACAGTAGAACTAGAAAACAAACAAACAAACAATAAGAGTTGGCACTTCTGTCTTTAACAACTGCAGTTGCTTGCAGGTCAGCACGTGCACTCCTGGTTTGCCTACCACCATATATTTCTATGCAATTCGAACATAACCGACGCAGCCAACCTCAGTCAGCTCTACCTGGCATACGACCTAATCATCTATGACTACGGATTCTTCCACGACCTCCTGGGCACCACCGAGTGCGTGGCCAACTACTTGGACGGCGGTTACCTGCGGTTTCTCTGGTGTCTCCAGCACACTGGTGCCATCTTGCTCATGTACCCGTGTCTCTGGTGCTTGCAGAGGTACCCGATTCTACTCGGACCCAGTATGCTTATGCAGAGTTCGTACGCTCTCGGTCTCTGCATCCTGACCATGGCCACCGCCCCGAAAACCATTCTAGCCGTGGTGCGACGGCCGTCGCCTCAGCTTCTGCTCAGAATGCTCATCTTCTACCTGGGAGAGCTAGGCACCTGGATCTTCACTTGCGCTCTCTGGCACCATTACTGGAGACTGGAAGAGGCGTTGAAGCAGGAGAAGAAAATACGCAAACAACTGAAAATGGCCGAGAAAGCTCAGCAGCAAATGCTTGACAGTGAAGCTGTCTTTCGAGATGACACTTACAATGACTTTGGAGACGAAGAGTTTTACGAACCTGTCTACGTGTAGTCATTCTACGTACAAAGCAGACTAGTCAACGTACATAGGTTTCCCCAAAAAAATCACCCAAAAGCTGGACTGAATATGCACAACTGCTTACACTACTCGATAGTATTTATTTACATTTACATACATGCTTACATTTTATGCTTGCCATACTGGACTTTTTGTTCTGAATTTGCACTTACGTGAACTTCATAAAAAACGCACTTTGGTCTGAAAAAATGAAACAAAGACAGTACAACCTATTTACTTGAGTTATTATTTTATTTGCGCTATAACGGCTTCATGTTCTGACTTTGAAATTTCTTTGCAAAATTTTACAGAAAGTCAAGAACAAGTCACTCTCGAAGATTTGTTACATGCTGTTCCGATACGAATGAAATTTAACATATTTTCTATATGTTTATCAAGGTGAACAATCTATGATGAACTGAAGTGTATTATCATCACTTGCCGAAGTGTCCGGCTTCGGACATCATCAGACAGTTCCGGTAGGCAGCCATTTTCTGTTGGTACGCCTGCCACACATCCGGCATGGTTACTTCCAGCTGATCCAGCAGCTGCACCACATCGGCCTCGGTCACAGCCGGCTCTAGAATGAAATTGCAAGATGGTATTACGTAATTGCAGACCCGGTTGCTGTTACTGGTGGCTTTTATTTTGTCAACCATGGCTTGTAACGGATGCTGGCCACACACAGCTTCTGTTGGCGCCAGTCTGTAACAGAAGAGAAACGCACAGACGCAGAGCAATTGGTACTGGAGCTGCATCTTCAGAAACAACAACCTCAGCCTTCTCTGTAGCTGCTCGAGTCACTAGCCTAAACTGTCTGCGAGGATTCTTACTGCTTAATCAGTCGGCCAATATCGAGTCGGTAAACGGTGATTGAATCTGCATAGAAGAGCAAGATGACGCAAGAGGGAAGAAGTCCAATCAGCCGTTCTCTATGCATCTGACACGCTACAACAATTAGCCAAGACACTGTACGATACGTTAGATACGTATCCAGACCGTTTAAAAACACTAGATATAAAATCTCTGAAAGAACGATGCATACAACGTGACCTAATAATGGTTTACAAAATCATCAATGGCTTGGTAGATGTGCCGGTGGAGAGCTTTTTTCAGTTTGCACCTGTGGTTGGAACTAGAGGGCATAATTAAAGCTGTATTTAGGTATACACTTTTGCGTTTAGCTAAGTGCTTTTTTCTAATAGAGTTGTAACTATTTGGAATGCATTGCCAACGGAAGTTGTGAATACACGCACACTCAATGGTTTTCGTATAAGATATCTGAGTTTAAATTCAATAAGTACATAAAGGGTAGGGCTTTGTAGCCGGACAAATGGCCCAGCCCACCCATTGTCCTGCTGACTGATCTTTATCTTGGTTTTGGACGTAGTAAACTTTACTTACTTACTTTTATGGCAGATACCGTATAGTTTCGAATGGACGCCGCCACATGCGAGTTTGAAAAATAGAAGTACAGTCTCGAATAGAAGACCATGGACTTGAGTTAGTGAGTTTTTAGGTAAAATGGTAAGAACCTGGCACTCTCATGTTAGTTATGCTATACTTGCTCTTAAATGATGACCAAGACTGTCTACTGTAAGAACAACTGATACAATAGTTGCTACAGAAACACTAAATACAGCGTGACGGGTACCTAACAGCATTTGCAAACGACATGTTGCCCCTGTGACATTTAAAATAATTAGAAGCTCACTCTTGAATAGAAGCCCTCACAAATAGACGCTCATCTATTTGTGAATTTATTTGAAACAATATAAGCCCCCGGCTTCTATTTGCGAATAAACTATAGATGTTTACCATGTTGGCAAAAAACAGTAGGTAGGTCATTTTTTAAGATTTTTGAAAACGACCAAATAGCTGTCAGTTTTGCTTCGAATTGAAGGTTTTTTGCCCAAGCCGCCATGTCATTCATTCTACTATGACTATGACTGCCGACTTGTGCGGTTTAGGCTTAACCGAACATTCTTGACGGGTTTCGCTATAGCAGAACACTGAAGCAGTACATTTGTTTTAGTCAGTGAGATAAGATTGCCCTTACATGGCATAAGACAGATAGTAAAGTGGGCAATAAGACATCACACAACTGCCGACTGATCAATGTGACCCATAGAAAGGCAAGTGTGGCAGGAATGGACGGGTACGAGCGACGCGTCTTTGTGCTTCTTTCGGTGTCTTCGACGCAACAACACGAACATCAACAGCGACAACTTGACCATCACCACCAACAGCATCACAGAGGCAAACACGAACAGCCAGAACGATATCCTAAAACAGACGTTGTCCCTCCACTGTCTGTCTACGTCCGTACACACGCACTTACGAGAACTCGTGCATTTCAGTAGAATTGTTAGTAGAGAACACAATCGAGTGACACTGACAAGTAAACACAAACAATACAAACTGAGCGCTCACCAATTTCCAGCCACGTGCGTAACTTGGCAGTAGTCTTTGTAAGCATACGGTCAAGAGTTGTTGATGCCGACGTCTTTAATCCACATCCGGACGATTTAACCAGGATCCAATGTCTCCCCATGCTGTTAATCCGGACAAGATTTACGGTTCCGACTTCGAAATTCACATGGTAAAGTTAACAATAATGCGGATTTCTATAATTTAATAGAAAATCAAAATCAGTGCGTAAACTCTCCAATTGAATTTTCAATGGATTATGCTTTCTGTTGAGTTGAGTCAGTATGTGATTTATACCATTTAAGGATCTGTATACGAGCAGGTAACAGAATTTGATGCTCATAACAAAAAGCTGTTATTCAAAAGTTTTAAGTTGAAAATAGAATATCACAGATTAACCAAAAGCGTTGTACTACAATGCAAAGCGTGATACGAAAATTTAAATTTTAAATTTGGCGCCATTTCCACTGCAGCGGTAATTATTTAACAAACATGCTACGGTATTTGTGACTACGGTATCGTTCTCAGATTCGTCCAATTTTCGGACGGAACCGTCTTAGTTAAACTATCCTCAAGTATCGATTTACGCCCACAGCAGCGGTTAGAGAATCTATTTTCGCTTTATATGCGAAAATAGAAAACGCTAACCGCTGTCGATTTCCGAAATTAGCCAGCGGATAGCGTTTCGCGAATTTAGGCGTCTGGCGCAAGGAGATAAGGGAACAACCCGATTTGAAAAGAAAAACTTCCTTATGTCTAGTCTTGACCGTTGAACAAACAATTTACGGTTGTGACCACGAGTGCTTCGTACATTAGCATACTCAAATAACAGTTGCCTTGGCAGCTCCACAAGTCCCTCGAGAATCTTGTAGACCATAACCAGATCGCGAATCAAGCGACGTTCTTCCAATGACTGAAGGTTTAAGACCCTCAGACGCTCATAATAAGAAAGATTTTGCATACCTGGCAATCGACGAGTAAACAGACGCTGAACTCTTTCTATTAAATCTATATCTTTGAGCAAATTTGGATTCCAGACTTCAGTTGCGTATTCCAGCTTCGGTCTCACGAACGTTTTATATAATTTTAAAAGGAGGTCATGGTTTCGACTGTGAAAAGCACGGAAGATTAGGTTTACGGTTTGAAAGCCCTTAGTTGTAACTTTGCGACAATGGAGGGAAAATTTTAAATCGTTAGATAAAGTGACTCCTAAATCAACAATACTAGAAACAGCAGGCAGAGGGTTACCATTGACTAAATACTCGGTGTGGGTGTTTCCATAACCTAAGTGAACAACAGAACATTTTTCAATAGCCACTGAGAGTTGCATTTTTGAGGCCCACTCGAACACGTGCCCTAAATCCGTCCTGAGACGTTCATTTACAACCCCTTTAGGAACCGAGAAATATAACTTGGCATCATCAGCATACAGCTTAATATTGGAAAATTGGAGTACACTTTCCAAATCATTTATATAAACCAGAAACAGCACTGGACCCAAAAGGCTACCCTGTGGGACACCTGACCCCACCAAACTTTCAGGAGATTGAAAATCATTATCAATACAAACATACTGCCTACGATAACTTAGACCAGTCTGTAACCAAGCTGGTTGTTCTTGGCGACACAAACATGGATGCACTGCGACCGGAGGACAATAACTTTACATCACTGAAAGACTTTTGCATTGGCCATGAACTGCGACAACTTGTAAATGTAGCCACACATGTTCGTGAAGATCGGCAAGGGACACAGACCAGTGCAACTGCTATTGACCATATCTTTGTCCCTGAAAACTGGACTGACACGAGATGGGGAGTGGCTGACCCTATTGAGAAATACCACTGCCTCCTGTGGGTCCACCTCCCAATCGAGCCGCCTTCCAAACCCCAGGCACATTACATCAGGTGCTACAAAGCTGCCAACTGGGATGGACTCCGCCATGACCTAGAAATAGCCCAGTTGACCGATATCGTTTTGACTGCAAATTCTGTCAATGAGGCGGCAGAGCAGCTTGAAACGATATTTATCGAGAAGGTCAATCGCCGAGTCCCTATGAAACGAGTGAAACCTAAGGGCGGGACCATTTGGCTGCCCAAACCAGTGCTGCAGCTGGTGAGGAGGAAAAACGCGGCTTACAGACTATGGCGGCATCAGCGTACTCTTGTCACGCGACGACAGTACAAAAGACTCAAACGACGCACCCAGAAAGCTGTGGCAGTTGCCAAGAAGGATTACTTGATCAACTCATTTGGCAAGTGTACTGAACCCAAAGATGTGTGGGCCAACATTCGTATTATTACTAAAGGATCACGTGAACCGATTCCTGCTCTCAAACCTGCTGATGGGCCTCTTGCACTGACCGATGAAGCCAAAGCTATGGTGCTAGCTGACCATTTCGATTGTGCTTTTAATCGAGCTGACGCCCCTGCCCCGGCTCTGACCGCCCCTGGAACACTTGAGCCAGAATGGATTTGTGACTCCGATTTCGTATTCAGTGAGATCGCGCGTCTGAAGCCGGGAAAGGCACCCGGTAGAGATGGAGTGACTGTGCGGATGCTGCAGGAGGCTGTTGAGCAGATGACCTCCCCATTGGTAGCTCTGTTCAACAGATGCATCTGTGAAGGTACGTTTCCAGTCTGCTGGAAGCAGGCCGTTGTTTGTGCCGTGCCTAAAATCAATAACTCAATGCTGCCCAACGATTATCGGCCAATCTCGCTCCTGCCGATAATTTCAAAAGTCTTTGAGCGTCATCTCTGCAGCCTGCTCGAGCAGTACATGGACCGCTCTCTGTCTGAAGCGCAGTTTTGGTTCCGATCCAAACGTAGTACTGTAGACGCGCTATGCTACTTCGAGACGATCGTGTGTGAGGCGTGGCAGAACTGCTCAAACCACCAAGTCCCAACAAAAGTTGCAGCAGTGTTCTGGGATGTGAGTAAAGCATTCGACTCTGTCCCGCACGGCAAACTGCTCACCTGTCTCCAAGCTATCTATGGTGTGCCTGATTATCTGCTCTGCATTTTAAAGTCATATTTGTCTAATCGAAGCCACTATGTTCGCATAGGTAAGGCCAAGTCGAGTGTACGGGAGGTAGTCAGTGGTACGGTACAGGGTAGCGTACTTGGACCAAAGCTTTTCTCTGCCTATATTAATTCGGTGTGCACATTGCAGCTGTCTTCTCAGATTATTTGTTTCGCCGATGATTTAGCGATTGTGCGCATGCTTGACAGTCCCGTGGCTGAAGGGGAGCTGAGGCAGGACTGTGAAACCATATCAAATCACTTCCAACAACTTTCACTTAATCCCAATCTCTCCAAAACTAAACATATGGTGTTCACCCTGTCTAGTAACCCTTTGCATGGGAAACTGTCCAATCCACTAATGATTCAGTAGTAGAACAGGTGAGCAACTATAATTACCTAGGCGTTCGTCTCGACTCCAAATTGTCATATGATGTGCATGCATGTGTCAAAGTGGCGGCGGCTAAACGCATGCTCGGCTGTGTTTCTCGTATAGTGCGACCTTTCGTACTTGGAGTGGTTGGTAAAGTCTACCTGTCAGTCGTTCGCCCGTCTATGTTGTACGCCTGTCCCATTGTCTACCCTCAAACAGCCAGATGTCAGACGGCTGTGGAGCGAGTACAAAAGTTCGCATGCAAACTGACTCTGAACAATTTCAATCTTTCATACGTTCAAATGATCAGACACTTGCGATGGAAGCGAGTGGATGAAACTGTCACTGAGTACGGTCTGTGTCTAATTTATAAATACGTGCATGGTCTGCGAGTATTACCATCCGGGTGTGTAAATGTGGCAACTGCTCAAACCGTTCGTCGCTCTCAGCGCTTAGTGCGTAACAGTCGTCAACTTGTTTTGCCTACTAACACGCTAAATAGAACGGCCACCTCCTTTTTCTGTGTGTTCGGTAAAATTTGGAACAGCTTAGCCTCTGATGTTGTTGAACTGGATTTGAATGACTTCAAAAATAGAATGAAATCTATGAGTCACAATGCCTATAACGTGAATCTGTAATTTGGTGTTCTTTCATTTCTCTCCTGTGTATGTACTGTATGTTATGTGTGTGCGCAAGCATATTCTAGTCAGTGTACACATCATGTTTCCACCCTGCCTTTGTGCTGGTGGTATGTTGTACACGTGCATTAACTGCATAAAATTTGAAGAAGAAGAAGAAGAAGAAGATAGTGTTTTAACCAGTTAATCAAGCTTCCTGAGACCCCAAAACGCATCAACTTACTGATAAGTTTGTTGTGGGATACACTATCAAATGCCTTTGCTATATCTAAGTATATAACATCAACAGTTTCCCTTCTATCTATTGCTGCTGTCCAGTCATTCAAACTTGCTAGTAATTGCGTTACAGTAGACCTTTTGCTCAAAAAGCCGTGTTGGGAATCTGAAATTAACCGATTTTCTCTTAAGAAAGTCACTATTTGGTCCCTTATTATGGATTCCATAACTTTACTGGCACCACAAAGCAAGGCTATAGGTCGAAAGTTCTTTGGATTCGATACTAACCCTTTCTTATGTAGGGGTATTACTTTAGAAATTTTCCACTGCTCTGGGACAACGCCAGATGCAAAAGAAAGACGAAAGATCCGATTTAATGGTTCAGCTACTACTGTTGCCATGTTACGAAGAAAGAACTGAGGTATACCGTCAGGCCCGGAAGACTTTTTTGCAGCGAGCTTTACCAAATGGTCGAAAACTAACTGTTCATCAAATTGTACTTGACTCAGACGCTTCTCCCCTAATGGTTTTGATGAAATTTGATTACCATCATCTTGAACGAAATTACCATCATCTTGAACGAAAACTGATACAAAAAACCTGTTAAATTCTACCGCTTTCTCATACGAATCCATAATAATACGACCATCGTCAGTGACCAATGTTGGAATATCGGATTTACAGGTTAATTTCGATTTTACAAAAGCCCAAAATTTACTGTTTGAGTCTGATTCAAGTAACTGATTCCTAACTCACTAAAGACGTGAATTTTCAAGGAGAAATACGGAGTGTACCTTTCTCTGGCATTATAACGTCCTTTGTCCTTATTTAGAACTTATATCATATCAAGCGGGACAACAAAATCAAAAATTTCAGCTCAGAAAAGCCGTTCACGTTTTAACCATGAAATGTTTTAGGTTTGATACGATAAAGCCGGAAATCGAATAAAATTGATTCATTGCAACTTAGTCCTATCCAGAAATATCGTAATGGTATTCAACGTTACATAATGTACACCTGTTATGCTTGTCTTAAAACAGCAAAATCTTTCTTTGGTTCCAAAGCGACTCCCGGGCGTTGCATTAAATGCATAGTGTAGTTTGTTGGTTAAGAAGATAACAGGCAACTGGTTTTATTGGTCATTATGTACAAACTGAATCTACCCGACCTACATGACAAACTGCAGTGAACGAGAAACCTGCTTTCAAACTCATATCATAAGGGAATTTACTTGAAAAATTCCTGCGTCAAGGGTTAACAGAACAAAAACTACACCAAATATTGGACGCACTCACACGGCGTAACGAGTTGCTGAATTGCAGAACTGCTCTCAAGAGGCTGCGGCAATTCTGTTGTTGAAACTCGGTACGCTTTAGAACAACCATATTATGAGAGGATTTTCTGTACGTCAGCCCGCTCCGTGAATTGGCTCATTTTGCGCTAAACCAGACTATAAATACACATAATTCTGCATTTTTCATGTGAAAAAAACAGACAAAAAGTCCTTCTCTGTTTGCGCATTGATCGATGGCTCCGTAGCGAAGAAAACCCAGAAAGCCGTTAGAACACAAAACAGTCATGAGCGTCTCAACGACATAGAAGGTACCATGGTTCATTGGTGTTTCTGATCTACACCAAGCAAGGTACTGGTATTATATGCCGCTAAGGGCCGGACTGCAAAACCGCAGGCAACTCATTAGTTGAATAGAAATATATCCTAGAAGCGTGATTATCACCAAAATCTACGACGAACACTGGTGCATAATAAAATGCTCTACTGTCTGTCTAATTAATAATCGCACTAGAAATTGACCGACCACAATGTTGTAGTGCTGTAGCCGAAGATCAACTGACTGATAAGGAGAAGGAAATAAGAATAAAAACTGGCTGGAGCAACATTATTATAATGACACTAGTAGTAGTTGTTGTAGGTACAGACGGGAACGTTGCGCGGAGCTCTGCATCCATCTCTCAGTGTGCCGCCAGCCACACGCACAGCACAACTGCCAACAACGACGTCAACACGCCGCTCCTCGCTCGACCGATCTTGTTGCAATATTCGCCTTGACAAAAGTGAGCCGTACCTGAAACGCTTTTCTTTCATACAACACACACACAATCTAATAGGCTCGCTTCACTATAACCTAGCAAATCTAACCTATCTGCAGCGTACATACATTTTAAGCGTTTTTCTCTGCTTGAATCAAGCCAGACTAGACAGACTAGCATTTCACCCGAGGAAGAATCTGGAAATCCTGAGGCGCGCTGAGAGGGTGGCGGCGTCTGAATGGATTTGCAAGCCAAAAAGGCACATTTTTGTTTCTTTTCAGCTTTTTTTCATTAAAATAGGCAATTTACAGATCTAATTTGGTAATCACATTTTCGGTAGTTTTTGTACAAAATTCTACCAAGTCGCGTCTTGGCCATCATAGCTAGTTTGCATTATCTTGTGCGTCCTGGCGGCACCGGTATCTGCGAGAGCGGTTGTTCATACGCAGGTTCGAAACTGACTGGTAGTCAAGATAAAGGTCAACCCAAGGCCACAGAAATTAGGTGGTGGGAAAAAGGTAAATAGGAACCAAACCGGAGCTTCCGCAACAAAGGATATGAGATACCAAAAGGGGAAGTTAGGCTGCCCAAATGAAATAGCGCAGGGTGTAGTGTTGTTAGGCTCTTTTTTTATTAAAAAAAGGCTTTTTTTGAAGGCCCATTTCGAAAATTTTTTATTATATTCACAGTATGGAAATTTTGGGGGAAAATCTCTGAATTTAGCCTCAGATATACATTAGCAGCGCAGTTCTATCCATTTCATGCCTATTCTAAGCCTAAAAATAGGTTTTGAAGAGCAGCAGCCACTCTGTGAGCAATGCTGCAGGTAGAATATCGACTCTCAGGCTCTAACACTATGTAACACTATGTTTGAACCAAAGTGTCAGCCTTTGTATTTAAAGTTGCTTCTGATGCATCCCAGCATCTCCTACAAGCTATATTTCATGCAAGAAAAAAATTTTGAAAAAAAATTTCGAAATGAAAAATTTTCATAAAAAAAGCTTTTTTTTTGGCTTTCAAAAAATTTTTTTACAACGCTAGCAGGGTGCTCAGAGCTACCCGAAAGGGCAGTGGAACTTGAACCAAAAAAACTTCCTGATTAGGGTAAAGTAAGGCTGACGTGTGTATCGCCTGACACCTTATACTGCACCGGTTCGAACTAGGGATGCAAATGGTATCCGGTATTATTTGGTATTATTCGGTATTTTCTAGGTATTTGGTATTTTTTATACCAAATAGTTTAAATAACTAAACAGTTAGCTTTTAAGCGATAAAATCTGCATATTTTGCGACTGTATACCATGTCAGAGCTCTTCTGTTCAGAGTTTTCTCTTTATTTCTAATTTACTAAAAGTTTAACAATGCAGATACGCAGAACAAGTCGTCTCTTCACCGTTTCTGAGCAACAAAACAATAAAGAATTCTGACCAGTTTAGCTTATAACAAACAACCATTCATGGAAAATTCTAAAAAAGTGGGAGGGGGCCCCCATGAAACGACGCAAGGCGATTTTGGGGGAAGGGGTCCGAAAAATCGGGATTTTGGTACGACGTCGTTTATGGACGACCCCTTTATCGAGACCGAGCCTAGACCGCAAACGTCTGCTCGTTTTCTTTCTCGGCATGACTAGATTTCTTTTAGATGCAACAAAAACTCTTCCACTGAGGCAAAACTTATATATTTTTGCTGAAAAAAAAGTATGACTTTGCGCTCATTCCAAACAGCTAGCGACCTGTTTATCAACTATTTGGAATTATTTGGTATTATTTGGTATAGAAAATACCATCTGGTATTTGGTATTTTTTATACCATTTGCATCCCTAGTTCGAACTACCTCTATACTGTATGATACCGGTGCTCAGACATGGGCTAGCATTTCGGTTGAGGGGGTAGAATTTTCAATTCCTGAGGGGGCTGAGGGGGTTGAAGCGCCTGAGGGAAGCTGAGGGGTAGTAAGCCAAACAGTCCGATTTTTGGCTTAAGTCAAGGTTTTTTGGCTTATGTTTTATTAAAGTAAGTTATACTGAGCTCATTTACGCCTAATCCAGGCATATTTTTATCATAACTTTCTATACAAAATTCTTCCAAAAAATTCCTGAGGAGTGGTAGCGGCCGGCTGACGGGGTAGGTCAGAGCCTGAGGGGGGCCAACCCCCTTTGCCCATGTCTACGCTGCTATAGCGCTGAATGCTTGACTATTTAAACGCAACGACGGTATCAACAATCAACAATTAATCTTCTGCTCAAATTCTTCTATCTAGCAACAGCAGTTGTGACCGTTTATTCGCTGAGACTAATTCAGCGTGTCGTCAGTCAGAATTCGATAAAGACCGGCCGGGCAGCCCCAAGTAAACATAAGAGCGCAGGCCGAAAAGCCGGAGCACAAACAAGCGCAGAGCAGTAGCTTGCATTTTTTTGATTTTGACCAATTCTAGTAGGTGCAACCGTTCCCTGCTGCTTGTCTGTCTCTTTTTCTCCCGCTGTCCGCAGTCAGCCGGCAATAGTGCTAAGCGGCGCTACGAATGTTTCAGTATCCAGGCAGCAAATACATACATACTCGCACACACACACGCACACAATGGAAATAAATCGATCAAATATGGTGGCCTCACTCCAACCAACAAACACCATCAAGAATGGACGGCACGTGCGCCTAATCGACCAGCTGCGGCGCTAACCTTAAACATTATCTACGCTCGCTGCTGCCACCAGACGCAAATGCCAATCTACACACCAACTCCTATTTGCCCACAGACAGAAATGGACCGGTGAAAAAGGTTGCCGATTTTTTGGGAAAAGGGTATTCTGACAAACGTGCGATCCAACGCATAAGTCGCATGTCTCGTGGACGGCACTAATAAATGATTAGATAAAAAGAAGCGACTCACCGGTCAATTTATTGTTTGCGCCTTTAACCCATGGCAAATCGACACCAGTCTCAAACTTGGACTTCGAAGAGCCATCTTCGTGCGGCTCTGCCTCCGTACATCCCTTCGCAATAATGTCGTGCTCTAAACAACGCAAGGCCTACAGTATTTTGCTATATGTCAAGTTCTGCACCTTACCTAATTAATTAATTAATTCGACAATGTCGGGTGGAGCGCTAGAGGCGAGACAAATTTTGCTAAGTTTACATGAAAAAGCACGAATGACTCCGTGACCAGAAGGTCAATATTTCGAGAAGCATCACTACTATATACATGTAACAAGTCTTCTTCCAATAGGTGGAGGGTGGGTTTGGGTCGAGGACGCCTAGCGCAGGCCAGGCGGTCTGAGCCCAAATTATAGGTTGGATACTAAAAACGCTCAAAAACTCAATCTGGATTAAAAACCTTGAAAAATCACTAATTTGGTCTCAAATACAGCTGAAAAGTGCTGTTTACGGGCGAATTTAGCAATTTTAGTGTCAGAAATTCTAAAAAAATGTAAACAATTTAAATTTGAATGATAGAAGCTCATAGAACTTCTTCAAAGTAAGAAAAACTTCAGGCGTTTTATCCAAAATTCTTTATAGTATTGGAATTGGTATTTTAAAATGGTCAGGGAAAAGTCAGGGAATTTCGTGCCGCAGGAAAACTTTTGTTTTGGTTTCGAAACTCGTGGGTGCCACTTGGTTCGGTTGTTGAACTGACCGGACACTTCTACTTCGGCTCACAACTGATTCTTAAAAGGAATTCATTCAAAAAAACCGTAAATTTTATAAAAATTCGAACTATCAGAATCATGCAACGAAAAAGCTTGTCACACTTTGAAAAGAAATAATACGTAGAACAGAAATCAGCTGCTGCTGCTGCAATAAAGCGCAAACTGGACGATTCAAGAGGGGTCCGGAACTTCTGGACCTCTCCGGGAATATCGGCGCAGCGCATTTAGGCTGATCGCTGCAGTGGAGCATTGCTGCACCTAGCTGCATTGCCGAAGATAAATGGAATGAGTGCCAAATTTGCACGGTCTGCCGAGAGGATAAAGGCAGAAACTGTATACCTTCATCTAATAGTTTCCAGCAGCTGCCTTTGCAGCAGGCTTGGCCCCAATCGCAGTTCTCGCTGTCTCTGCCTAGACACGTGTAACAACTGAATTCGGTGGCCCCAAACTCTCTTGAACAATTTATCGATATCTGCTTCACACTCAAAGCACCTAAAACAGTCGCCATTACGACTTGTGAGGCAGACCAATAAATAAACAAACAAACTGCACCTCTGAGGAAAAACAGGCCGGTCACTAGCAGTGCAAATATCCTGAGCAACACTGAGTCCATGGATAGCTCCCTAAACTTAATCAAGTATGTCAAGGTGAAAGTGAGCGGCTGCTCGTAACAGAAGGCCTGTTAAACTAAATCTGACTGAGAAGAGAACCTGATTCTCTAAGCCTAAACATACGTTTTTTGCAATGCACCAAGCTCCCACCGTCGTGTTCTATGCGCATGAAGACAAAGAACTTGAAAGCGATACAAAATCAGACAACACCAGTAAAGACAATAGCATAAACTACAGCTATTATAACTGCCGATTCGTCATGCTACGCGCACAATAATTGTTAAAAAAATTTTTAAGGCCAAAATTTCTTTTTTGAAAATCGTCTTAAAGGGGCCCAGCGCGCTAGTACAGGTACTTTACAGACATGGCTGACCCCCTCAGGCTCTACCTACCCCCTCAGCTGGCCAATTCAGGTCTAAACCTAAACACTGCCTAAAACTGCATAATTTCACCGAAAATTATGTTTAGAGGCACTTCTGTTCTAGGTGAACCTAAGGAAGGATTTCTTAAGCAGTCGCTGTTAGTGCAAAAGAAGTATTATGCAGGTTCGTAGATAAAACGTTGGCTGCTTACAAAGAAATTACAAAAAATTGCATGTATGTACGTGAATTTTCCCACTTTTTGCCTTAATTTGCATATTGATTTTCAAAAAAAACTGTTTTTGAGCCTTCCAAAAAAGCTGTTTTTAAAAATATGTTTTTTAAATTTTTTGACTCTAACAACTGCGGCTACGCGTTCCATACTCCAGTTGAAGCCATTCGCAGTTGGCCTTCGGAGGTGTCTGAGTACTATTGGCTACTCAAGTCCAAACTGTTAACTCATATTCAAATATTATTTGGTCAACTCATACCTGGGCCGGAAAAAAATGGAGGGGTAAAGCTTTTCAGTCAGTCATACATGTAGCAGGTCATCCGCCGAAGGGGAGGAGGGTTGGTGGGTCTGGCGCCGGCCGGGGCGACTGAGCCCAAATTTTGGGAGAGGGTTGTTGGGCACTAAAAAACGCTCAAAAATCGAAAACAAAACGCAATTTTTTGGCTAAAAATCGCTAATTCGGGCTGAAATACAGCTAAAAAGCGCTGTTTTGCAGGCTATTTTGGCAATTTTTGTGTCTGAAATTGTAAAAAATCGCAAAAATTTGCTCAAAAATTTACTTGCCAGAAAAAGCGGAGGGGGGTCGGAAGAATCGTCTCCGGGGGCAATCCGGGGGGGTCTGCCCTCCTAAGTCGGGTGGAAGCAGACCCCCCAGACCACCTGTAACATGTATGCTGTCAGTGTACTGTAAGTATACTGGCTTGATCAGGTCCTCAGAAAACTTGCGAATATATTCACTCCCATTTTTCAACCCAAGTCCCAATCCCAAACCATGCCAATGGCTTTAACTGGATTCTGACTATCATGCATGTTGGAGAGGACTAGTAGTATTGCTGGGCCCCCAACCGAAACCATCCGCCCGCCTTTTGGAAACAATTTTTGAGCTAACTATGTACACAGTTGACAGTTGTAATATTTTGCAGCTTCAGGCTCCAGACTTCAAACTGAAACAATCTAGTAAAACAGGCATATCTATTTTAACTCAGATCAAATAAATTAGCGCTTCTGAGTAATTCCCTCCTCCAGGAATAAAATTAAAATTCTATTGTTGGCGAATTTTTGGTCAGGTTGGCCCAGGTAAACCTTGTCGACAATCGGCGACACAACTAAAGATAAAAATGTCATAAACGGCGTAATGAATGGCAGGCCATTGTGGTGGGGGAGGGAGAATTGATGAATGACGACTGTATGTGGCTCGCATGCCGTGTCGTGTTCGTTCGTGTGTCCTCTCTTTTTGTTGTTATTCATCTGAGTAGAGCTACCTACTTTTACTTTAAACAGTCGCAACACCGTCCCACCACAACGAAGCAGTATGGCACTGTTACACCAGAATTCTTTATAGTACACAAGCTTCCGGGGACCACACAGACTTTCAGATTACAGACAGAGAAAAAAGAAAGAAGCGTAACGAGAGAAGAAAGCTGCGAAGGACACTACGAATCTTACGAGGTTCCCACACTCGTGGCAGCTAAAGAAACGCCAACTCTGGAGTTAAAACGAAGGCTGATTGAATATGTAGCAAACCTTAACTAGTGCTAAGTAAGCAAAGAACAAGAGTGACAGCAAAAAAACAAATACAAACACTTGTTTTGATTTGATCAGATATAGTTCGGAATCAGCTTCTCGTCTTTTCATGGACCACGGTATACACATGGACACGAAGTTGAAACCGCCTTCATTTACCCATCTCTACCGCAGTTGCGCGTGAGTTTACCCATCAGCTGAAACATAAAAACGCTCCCGCCGAGGAAAATTAAAAAAAAGAAGAAAAGAAGAACAAGTTAGGTAGTTTGCTTGTTTATTTGACTTATGGAATCTTTTGTAGAACCAAATTCCGGTACAACAACGATTTTCTAGCGTAATTTTGTTAGTTTTTAACAATTTTTTCACGATTTTTTCGAACCTTTTTTGACATCCTCCCAGAATCAGTAGGCGAGTTTTACGGGAACGAATTACGGGTCTATGCACGTTCGTATAGGTTATTTGACCAGCAGAGAGCGATTAAGGTACTCCGGAAGCCTGTAAAATGCTTTCATTTTAAGCTATTCGCCTATATAAAAGGGATTTTTCGAAAGTTCGAAAAAACAAGGATTCCTTTTTTAATAGTAGGTGGTAGGTGGATAGGCAGACATGGGCCGCAGGGATAAGGGAAGTTTACCCCCTCCCCTCGCCGGTCTATACTACCCCTCGGCCGGCCAGACCCCCCGCCCGCCACCCGGAGGGAGAAAATTTTCGCTTATTTAACACAAAATAGGCGTTTTTTGGACTTTTTTCCGGCCCCCCTCCAGATCTCCAGACCCCCTCCGGATTTTTCCGGCCCATGCATGTGGATAGGTACTAGAGATGCAACCATAATCCGGTATTTTTTAGCTCAAAAACACTATCCAGTATCCGGTATTTTTACTTATTATCCGGTTAAAATACCGGATAATGCGGTATTTTTCTGATCGGAAGCACTATCCGGTATCCGGTATTTTTCTTTGCGGTTTCATCTCTAGTAGGTGCCTACATAGGTCGTCGTTAGTTAGTTAGTCTAACTCAGTTTTTGTCAATTCTTGATGAGTGGCACTTGGCAGTCGTCTGATAAACCAGGGTTAACTCCTGTAACGTTCCTAGCCGCGCGGCACATGTGTAAGACATTGGTAAAAAAAGAGCTAGGTAATTATTATTTTTACGTTTGCATTGTTTTTCCTGTTATCGCTCTTTTATGTTTGAATATTTCTGATCTTTAGATTTTTCATTTAGATACTTCCGGTGCCCTCGCCTGTTGACTGACACTGGCCGGTGAGCTAAAAAAATTCACGCGTTGGTCAAATAATATTGGGACAGCCAAACCAATCTGACCATTACTGCACGGACGCTAACGTTGTTTTCTATGTCTGCGGTGCTTTGGTGCAGTCGCTTCTCAGACTTACAAAATGCGTTGTCTGCAAAGACATTCTGTTTGATCCAAACGCCGACGTTGATGAATTGCCTGAGCTG
This sequence comes from Sabatieria punctata, assembly GCA_030248155.1. Taxonomy (NCBI): domain Eukaryota; kingdom Metazoa; phylum Nematoda; class Chromadorea; order Araeolaimida; family Comesomatidae; genus Sabatieria; species Sabatieria punctata. The sequence continues at coordinate 111,771 of JASANB010004336.1, read as the reverse complement.
AGTGTCGAGAACAGCGATCCGCAAAAAATAGGTCAGCTGATAGATCAGGTCAACCGTGGTGGCTTGGTTGTGCCCAGCCGTTGTTGCCTTCGGAGTTTGCTGGAAAGCCTGGCTGGTTTATTCCTGTATCATGGCTGAGCAGACTCTCTGTTCGCCATCATTGCAGTGCCACAGCATTAAAGCCGCTTTCGTTGAAGCTGTGCTGTTGCTTTTGGAAGAAGAACAACCGGTTGATCACATTTTTAGGCACTGATTTCTCATGCCGTCGGGGTCATGAGTTTTCTCGTATTTGATTTCGAAAATAGGTAATTGCATGTGCTAAAATCTTGTCAAGAAGTTGTCTGATAGCTCTAGTAAGATGAATATTGTTAATAAGGCTTATAAGCTCAAGTCTAGAAATGTTTTACTGCGATACGTTTTTGTGTGATCTCGTCGTTGTCTGTGCAAGTTTCTGCATCTGGTCTCTGTTTTGCTGAAAATCTCGTGCTGATGATGACTGTATTATTGCTTGCAGTGCCACAGTTGAAATACATCTCTATGCTACTTGTCCGTTCGTTGTACTTCTTCGATTAGGCACCAGTTTGTTGATTCTGTCGATTTTCGGGGTCGCGCAACTGTGGTATAGGTGAAATTTTCAGCTTCGTGTCCATGTGTATACCGTGGTCCATGGTCTTTTTCGATTGGACCGCAAAGTAGGAGCTAAAATACGCAAGTAAAATTGTTCACGTCACACTACAAATAGTTATCACAGACCACACCCCTAAAGTGTGAAACTAGGGACTCGTCATTTGGTGAACGCGAGGTAACATTTGGCGTCTGTCAAAGTTTACTTAACTTTCGAGTGAAAATGCAAATGTAAAGAATAATAATAATAATAATAATAGGTGATCGGTTACACGCAGGACAGACCAAAACATAACAAAAGATCAGAAACTGTACACCACTAAGGCACTTGGCAGCGAACAACAAGCGGCTCCTGTTCAGAGTAGAACGGGACACAAGGTTGTTTTAAAAAATTTTCAAAAACTGTACACTACATTGGCACTTGTGGTCTCTTTCAACTTACGAACGCATCGATTACATTACACAGAATTTCTCGTGAAACTTCCCTATTATACACACTAAGGCAGCATTTCGCGTGGATCTTAGACTGAATGTTGAAATTGAAGCACTGAAAGTTACCACAGGAACATGCAACATGCGCTTTGAAAAACTAAACAAAGTGATAGTTAGACTTCTTTCGAATATCGATGCAGTTCCTGTGTGAAACTTGGCACAGTACTTAATGTCATCCTACCCATACATCACAAAAATCAAAACTCCTCTTGATCACAGGCACCATAAACCGACGAAAAAATTTAGAAACTGCAAAAAACTGTACACATTGGAAGACTGGTTTCTGCTCAGCGAAAAACGCAAAAGAAGAAAAAACAAACAAAAAATAACCAAACGAAAGGAAGACGAAAAATCTAGCTAAATTCTGTATAGCTCAGCACCATTGACCAGGAAGTACTACGTGGAGCGCCACGCAAAATAGATACATACTTTAGAAAGAATACGCGAAAACAAAAATTTCGATAATAACACAAAATCGAAAGTCTACATACATGTTCTTACAGTAATTAACAGGAGATTTAGGTCGGACTGACGCCAAGCAGCCTTTAATTTCGGAATGAACTGTAGGTACGTAGATACGTACTGCCATGTGAGTAGTGAAAAGGTGCTTGTAGTCAGTCAAACCGATACTGAAGGATTTGCACGCACTTACGAAAAACATGCATACAGTAAGTAAGGCGCTGAAACAAGTAGGTCTTTGGATTACAGCTCATGTGCATCTTTACCAGACCCTTCAGATACATCTTCATCGTCAGATTCGGCTACAACAGACAGTAACACTGAGACTAGTATGAGCGCCTCAGTACCGTATTGTCCGCAATCAGGTCTGCGCTCGTCAACACGAGACTGATCGAACTCGCGACCCCACCGATCAACGCACCAGCACTGTCGTTCGTGACACTGTTCTGGACGGAAATACCCGTCTATGTCACAACGAGGCATAAACGAACCTAAACCACGTACATACTGTACGTTGGTAGAATACCAACCAATCGTTATACCTAATAAATGAGGGTCGTGTTGGTGTTTAGCTTTATGGCAAGGTGGTTCGGTGCGCTCTGAAAACAGATAGTTTGACGTTTGAATAAAAACCAGTAGACATACCGTATCCAACCCACAAGAAGCAATCACACCACTCGTCCAATGAAATGCTGTCATCGGCATTGTCATCGCAGCGGTCGAGGAAAGGTTTGACGCAGTGTTCATATTTGTCGTCTTCGAGAGGGTGCAACTCTTCCAAACTCAATTCGCCGTTTTGATCGCCATCCCACTGCAGGAACATCCAGCCGACGTCTTCCCGGCACGTAATTCGGTGACCTGACACAACCCACTGAGCACTCAGCTATACATGCGTTCTGTACTGTACGTACGTCGCAGTGGACCGGTGGCCTGATCTTTGGCTTGCGAGTGAACGTCCGAAAACCATTGCAACAACCTGCCGCCCATCGATTTTAATTCTTTCTCTGAGCAGTCTGAAGTTATTAAAACTTTGTAGCAGTGCCTAGCCTAGTTAGCAAGCAGCACCATCGCCAAACACTTCTTAGTCTGTTTTCGCTTTTTGTGTACTTATTGTTTTGGCGCCTATGCAACAGAAAAAAGGGCCGCTGCACTCGGTACGATAAAGGATGACTTACACCGTTCAAAACAGAGCGAAACCAAGTATGTGTATATTATGTTACCTGAATGCGTTATTCCGACTTTGTGACGCGGAGTGTGCTCGTGTTTGTGCTTGTTGAGTTTTTTGAAACCAATATGCACCTGCAATGGCAGAAAGGTTATGCTTGAATTTCTACAAAATAATCCATCTTCTATTAATCACTCTATTTTTTTCATAAACAGCTCACTTCGTTTTTGTGTTTGTGCTCTTCTTCCTGCAACATCCGCTTTTCGGCCAATTTCTGCTTGTAATCAGCCATCTTCTTGCTGTACTTATCATATTTGTACGGTTTCATTTTGCTGATATGCTTGGTTCTGTGAAGTTGGCCTTTGCCATCCAAATCCAAACCAGTCCGGTGGTCGATCTTGATTCCAGAACTAAAACCCCATCGATGTCTAAGCAGCTGTGACAGAAACCGAAACAGATAATGTACGCACATTTCGTGTAGTTTGTCCACTCGCACACACATGGCATTATGGTCCTGCACCAAGCAGGCATCCTGTTCGCGACAATTCAGCACCTTGCATAAACCATCTGCAAATGAATACAGCAATCTAGTGATTAGAAATTGAGCTAAATAACTGCTTACTTTTATCGAAGTCCTGATTGTAATATACCACCCACTTCTGGTCGACCTAAATAACATCACGGCTGACCAGATACCGGAGAGTGCCGCATTGGGTACCCGGGTACACTAACCAGCACTTAGCATTTTTCGCAACAAAAATCAGATCCTGTTTGTGTACCCGGTACACTAACTGGCACTTAGTGAAATCACATTAAACTGTTTGTTTTCACGATTTCTGAGTAAAAATGCAATTTTGTAATCAAGATTACTGTTTCTGCCATGTAAATGAGAGTGGTTGGTCAAAGTTTTCATTCTTGTCAGTTTTGTGTCAGTAAAAACGATTGAGAATGAGCAAAAAGATACGTAGACCTGCTTTAAAGCTACCGTAATGTTGAAAATTTTTGACACCCATGACATAAAACCTGTCTCCAAATAGTGCACCCCGGGTACACAATTCGGCACTAAGTGCCAGTTAGTGTACCCCGGGTACGCTATCTGGAGGGGTACCCTATGCAGCACTATCCGGTACCTTATCCGAATTGGAGCAAAAAGGCGAACACTACGTAACATCTGTTTAGACAAAATAGTGTTCGTCATCACAAACACAGAGCGAATAATGGAGATCACACGGACGAAGACAACTTTTCAGCATGTGCTGCGGGCTAAGGTGGTCTTGGACTTACCTCTGCCAAGCCGCACACAGCAAAGACAGTCAAAAGGAGGAGGAGCGGCATTGCAGGCTTCTCTTTGCCCAGCTCCGGGAAGCTAATAGCCGAGCTTTAGCTTAGCGGAGGGGTGCTGTAAACTCAGACAGGGTGTGTAGTGTGGCCGGTGCGGTGTGGCCACTGCCAGACTGGCAGAGCGGCTGTGGCTCACTTTACAACTGGCCGAGCGGCCATGATGACTCAAAGGCTGGCCAGCTATGCTTTTTGCTGGCAAACATTTGAGGTCGCCCTATCATGTACACAGACCACTTTTTGCCTACTTTCTGCTGCCATCACTCTACTATCTAATCTACCCACGCACTCTGCCGGGCCTTGGTCATTTCCTGAGGCAACAAGTTGACCAACCAGAAAAAATCAGGCACTTCGATACGGACATTTACAGAGATCAAGCAAAAATTGACAGATAGTTTTATCCATGCAGTCAGTACCCATCTCTCTTCAAACAAGCACATTCAACGTTTCCTTAACTTTGCTTTCTTAGCCTTGGCAGCTTTCCTGACCTTGGCCTTCTGTTTCTTGATGGTGCGTTGGTTCCACCAAGGGGGATAACGACCGTTTTTGTCTAACATCGTCTTGGGATTGTACACGCTGGCTGGCTTGTCACATTCCATTGACTCTGCAATAACTTTGCCTTCTTTGCAGTATAGAAGTATTTTTGCACCTGTGCCGCTTCCTACGAAATACTGACCTTTTAGAAAAAGGAGAAGCCCAATTAACCAAAGCTCTGCTGGCATCGCGTGCATCCTCGGAGCACTTTTAAACTAATCCGTGATTTTCGAAAAACGAGGTATACAAGTACATACGTCAAGAATGTATAAGGGAAGAATGTTCCACTACGCGGCCGGCCGCTTGGAGCAGCGTGGCCATGCGCTGCAAGAAAATTTCGGGAGGGCGACCGAATTTCGGTCACCCTCCCGAAAAACTCTTACTCTTCGATCCCTAGTGGCTGAGTAACAATAGTATTGCAAGCAAACCCGATTTTGGCCGCTCGCGAGAGTTTTTAACAAATTCAGCAGAGTTCTCTCTGAAATAATCAGCTGATATCCGGCTGAACAACGGATAGAAACATGTATTTAACATACTAGCTCTACTAGTATATACTGGTATGCGTTACTGATGACAAAACTAACGCATAAAATATACACATACGCAGCAAAAATTTTGTGCATTTTCCTTGCTTGCTTCTTTTCTACTATGATTGACTTACACAAACATGTAACTCAGATCTAAAAATCAGAAAAGGCTATACTGTACGTAGCTTTCAACTGATTAAGTAGAATCTTTTCATAAATAATGATTTGCGTCCATCCACTCCGAGAAAAAGAAACCGCTGTTGGAGTATGTCGAAAAAAGACGATACAGATGAGTCTGTGTGTTTACGCCAACTTTCAATTGTATAGCAGCCAGGGATGAGGGGGAAACGGCGTTAAGAAAGGAGGACGCCTACCGCTCAAATCGTGCGATTAGGGATGCAACCGAATACAAAAATACCGAATACCGAATACCGAAGCGGATTTTTGGAACCGAATAATACCGAATTATACCGAATAATACCGAATAGTGATGATTCGCCGGCGCATTGCAAAAATATACTGTCTAACTAATATTTCTTGTTTTTTGGCTAAACTTTTTGATGCTAAAAAATGCTGTAGAGTGACGTATTGTTTGAATGCTATAGATTTATCCATGCCTTATTACTAAAACTAGCCCTATTTGGTCGTTCTTTACCGTCAGCCCTGCTAACAACAAGGACGAGTGCAAGATTTACAAGCAAACAATTTCAAGAGGCGCGAATCAGGCCACATGTGCTCTGATTAATTATGTAAAGTCACGGCACAAAGACACTTTCCCTTACATATCCTCCTATTATCCATCACATGGCGGAGATTTCATAAAAAAAACTTGCCTCTAAGCCTAAGTCTGAACCTAACCCTAAGCCTAAGCCTAAAACCGAAGCTAAAAGTTGGGTTTGAGAGTGGGCTGGGCGAGTGGACCTTTTCAATCATCCGCCAAATGGTGGCGGATAACAGGAGGATGTTTCGCAAAGACGCATACAGAAAGTTGGAGGAAGGGAGCATCCGGTACTACTGTAAGCACCGGAGCTGGCAGCTTAGGCATACAACTTAGATTGGATGAGTCGTTTGAAAAGATACAATGTAGATGGGATTTTATACGTTGTATTTGGGAGATAAAACAAACGCTTAGGTTAAGAAGTGGAAAGCTGATAGCGTAGTCTACTGGGAACTGAAAAGGCCGAAATGTTGTTGTTTATTATTATGTAAGTTAAACCTTCACCTTGAAGCTCGTTGACTTTTTGTTTGAATAGTAATTGTTTGCCAAAATTTTAGCATAGTAAATGAACAGAGAGATGTAAAAGAAGAGATATCTCGGTGATTTCTGCACAAATTTAAGTAAAACAGTGCAATTTTAACTGTTTTCCAATATTCGGTATTATTCGGTATTATTCGGTTTGAAAAATACCGAATTCGAATACCGAATTCGAATAGTACTAGTAACCGAATTATTCGGTTCATACCGAATAATACCGAACTTCGGTTGCATCCATACGTGCGATACATTTTCTTTGCAGGCGCAAGAAATACCGTGCATTTTTTGAAGAAACTCGTTTTAGGAAGGACGATCCCTAGTGGCTGAGTAACAAACAAAATGAAATGTTATTATTGTATATCTCCCTCAATTTGTTTTAGCTTTCTTGCTTAATCTTCGCTCTCAATAATCGTGATACGACCATGAGCGACCACGAGCGGCCAAAATCCGGTTCGATTGCAATACGGCGCCTAAGAGTTTTTCGGGAGGGTGACCGAAATTCGGTCGCCCTCCCGAACGTTCGGGAGGGGGACCGAAATTCGGTCACCCTCCCGAAATGTTGTTGCAACGCATGGCCACGCTCTGCCAGCGGCCGGCTGCGCAGTGGAACATTCTTCCCTTATACAGGGTGTCCCAAAAAATGACAACATTTCTTTTTGCTGCCATTTTTGCAAATTTTGACCAAATTGTCTGAAATTTGAAACATAAGTGCCAAAAAAGTGGGAATTTTATGTGTTAAAGTTTGGTGCATCAGGAGTGACCCAATCCTGAGAAATTCAACAATATATAAAATTGAGAAATTTCAATTAAATGTAGAAACAGCATCAAAAACGGAAACTTTTCTTTTTGCTGTATCTTCTTTAATTTTTGTCGGAATTGGATGAAATTTTAATATATGCGCAGATATTTTGTAGGTCATTAGTTCTGGCATTAATCAGTCCATATCGCTGGTACTTGGAAACTAAAGAAAATCAGCGTTTTTACTACAGCAAAATGAAGAACGTGCAAACTCTGAAAACTAAGGGATAAGAACACCATCCAGATGACCTCCGTTTGAGTTAATGCACTGCTGCAACCGTTTCCCATAAGCATAATAAACATTTCTTAGCATGTTTGGGGTGACAGACTGAATTACTCTTACAGGAGCTTCATTACAGCTAAGGGACGCGAAAATCAATGTTGTCGTTGTATTGTGATCGGGATTTTTTATGTCAAGAGCTGGGCCGGGTTCATGCGCCAACTTTTGATCTACAAATCAACCCGTTATTCTGCGCATTTATTCAAAATTCCATCCAATTCCGACCAAAATTAAAGAAGATACAGCAAAAAGAAAAGTTTCCATTTTTGATGCTGTTTCAACATTTAATTGAAATTTCTAAATTTTGTATATTGTTGAATTTCTCAGGACTGGGTCAATCCTGATGCACCAAATTTTAACACAAAATTCCCACTTTTTTGGCACTTATGTTTCAAATTTCAAACAATTTGGTCAAAAATTGCGAAAATGGCAGCAAAAAGAAATGTTGTCATTTTTTTTGGGACACCCTGTACATTCTTGCTTACGTGAATCAAAATGTTATCGTGCACGGGTGACGAAAGCCGGGGGTTACCCTTCCTCCTCGCCCAAAACATTGGCGAGATTATTGGGGAAATTTGGAATTTTATAAAGATTTGGCGACCTGTTTCCAGAAATCGGCGAACCCTAACCGTTCTTAACTGACCAGCTTATTATTGCATTTTTCCGGACTTGTATGTACGATGGTAATAATTTCTTTCTGTCACGAACCGTTCTCTGGCCATAAGTCCTCTCTCCCTTCGAGCTAACCTAACGAGTCAACCTTTAGATGTAAAGAAACCAACGAACCTTGTACTCCATCGCTCTGGCTACTGGAAACAGAGGGAAGAGTGACCAATCGAACGCCTGAAGGTAGGAGAACTATTTTGGAATCGACAGCCACCAAGGTAGCATTTAGTAAAAACACCTGGGTTCATTACCTTCAGTCGCGGCAATTGTGGTTCTAACGTCGCCTTCACCAAGCTCTACGGCCGACTTTACGGTCTTCTCTAGCATAGCCCTTTCCTTCGGTTCGTTTTTAGCGCGCTTCTTCGCTCGCATCTTTCTCTTCCATTTGCTTCTAATACTTTTGGCCATTTTGTCGTGGAAATCTCTAAAATTAGCCAATCGTAGACGACTACGTTTCTTCGGCTTTAGCCTACATCGTGCACACGAAAATAATACGCTTTTTACAGAAGTCCGGAGGTTCTTTCTTTCTTTCTTTCTAACACATGCAGTTAGCAAAGAAAGGTAGGAGGCTCTCCATAAATTTCGAAGTTCAGTCGGGGGAATGGGGGTATATGCAAAATCTTCGCCGAGCTTCGGAGAGTGGTGGGGGTACAAGTAGAAAGTTTCGAAACATTTTACTATGCTTTTATTATAGAATTTCAGTGGCATACAATACGTAGAAACTGTTCTATTTGGGTTACTGTAACTTTGATTTTCTTCATGCATGGGCATGGTCGGCGGCTCAGCGGGAACGGCCAGGTCTCCGTGCGTAGTTGCCTAGGATATAGGTGCAATTTTCGGTGGGAAATTTAAATTTTTTTTCGAAATTTTCGAAATTTTCGGATAAAATTCAAAATTTTGTGGTAAAAATCAAATTTTCGAAAAAATGCCAAACAACCACTTCTCTAACAGAAACATTGTGAAAAATCCAAAATTTTCAGGAAAATTTGAAAAAATTCGGGTTTGGTGCGTAGTTGCCAGAATTGATCTCTGTGGCTTAAAAACGCATCTGGAGGTTTTCTAACAGCCTCTAGCAACCTTGGTAGATTTTTATTTTCATCCCCCTGTCCCCTTGGGCACCCCTCCATGCACATGCATGATTTTCTTGCAACAGAATGATAAACTGTTCAATAATTATCAAGCAAATAATATGATTTTAGTATATCCTGCTTAACCATACGAAAAAACGATCCTTATGACAAAAAATGGAAGAAAAAAAAACCTTTTAGTGGGGGTAGTCAGCAGAAACTTCGAAGCTTTTTGGGGGTTAGCTGCTGAACTTCTTAGGGGTAAAACATATTGCATATTTAGTTTCGAAATTTATGGATGGTCACTAGGCAGCTGAGGGAAGACCAAGAATGGACTTGATTGGTAGGAGAAAAGTATGCCAAGAGTTTTTAAAACTCTCGATCATTCGATATATATTGAAAGAAGTGTATATTTAACCCACTCGTCTAGTCTGTGTGGTCATTGTTTTGTTAGTGTATTTACAATAAACTCCTTCATTGGTGCCGAGACCAAAATTTTGTTGTTGTGTTGTTGTGCACCCACCTCTCAATCGTTCCTCAACCGATCCAAGCCCACCTACCAAGCCAAGCCCATCAAGCCTACCAAGCCCATCAAACCTACCAAGCCCACCAAGCCTACCAAGCCCACCAAGTCCAACCACCACCGAGTCCAAGTTCCATGTGTTCACGCCCACCAGTTCCATGTGTTCCACTACATACCACTACTCCATCGTTCGTCTCAACCTCCTACCACTACCACGTCCAAGCACCACCACCCAGTTCTACGCTGTCCCAGGTGAGTAGACGCCTGCAGCCCAGTCCACCAAGTTCCATGCATCCATGTCCACCAGCCCACCAGTTCCACTACCACTACCACATCTCTCAAGTTCCCATGTTCCCCCGTTCTGTTTGGATGTTCGGCTTCCATTTCCGTTTCTACTTACTTCATCCTCGATTCTGTTCAAGCAGAGCCCGAGCGAGTACAACCCCACCGAATGCAGCTTCGTTTCCCTTGACAAGTTCAATGCAGTTCGGTTCGGTTCAGTTCGCAAGTGGTTCCTCCAAGCTCTCAACTACCCATACATGGGCCGGGGGGGGGGGGGGGGGGTATACCCCTCCCCCTCGGCCGGCCATACCCCCCCTCGGCCATCCAAACATACTCCATACCCCCCTCGCCGGCTAACCCCCCCACCCCCCCCTCCCGGAGGGAGAAATTTTCGCTTATTTAAGGCAAAATAGGCGTTTTTTGGCCTTTTTTTCGGGGTGGGGACCCCCCCCCCCCCCCCGAGGTCTCAACCCCCCCACCCCCCCCTCCGGATTTTTCCGGCCCATGTATGCAACTACCCCATCAAGTGTTGCCAGGCTCCTCACTCAGTGTCTTCCTCATCACTTGTCTCCATTCCTCTGACCTCCAGTTCATCTCCCTCTCAGTCATATTCCAGACGGTCACATCAGGCATGACGCGGCCCAGTAGATGCTCGTCCATAGGGGAGTGATGAAAGAAGTGTATATTTAACCCACTCGTCTAGTCTGTGTGGTCATTGTTTTGTTAGTGTATTTACAATAAACTCCTTCAATATCTACTGTTAGTGTAGTGTAGGTAGCATAATACGGTTATGCATACCATACGTGTAACAGGTCATCCGCCGAAGGGGGGAGGGGGTTGGGAGTCTGGTACCAGCCGGGGGGTCTGAGCCAAAATTTTGGACCCCCGTTGGGCACTAAAAAACGCTCAAATTCGAAAAAATCGCAATTTTTGGGCTAAAAATCGTCAAAATCGTTAATGTGGGCTAATAGTGCTGTTTTACAGGCGTTTTTGGCAATTTTTCTGTTAGAAAGTGCAAAAAATCGCAAAAAATTTGCTCAAAAAATTACTTGCCAGAAAAATCGTCTTGGGGGGTCCCATCCGGGGGGGTCTGGCCTAAGTCGGGTGGGGGGGGCAGACCCCCTGTTACATGTATGATGCATACATGTAACAGGGGCTCCGGGGATCTGCCCCACCCGACTAAGGCCAGCAGATCCCCAACCGGGACCCCCGGAGATAATTTTTCCGACCCCTCGCCTCAGATTTTTCTGGCAAGTAATTTTTTCAGCAAATTTTTATAATTTTTTTAGAATTTCAGATACTAAACTTGCTAAATTGAATGAAAGGTGAAAAAGTAAGGCATGTGCAATGGCGTAGCTGGGAATCGAACCCAGCACCTAAGTCGCCAGTAAAACAGCACTTTTGGGCGCTGTATTTCAGCGAGTTTTAACCATTCTGTAGTACCCATAAACCCAACCCCTCCCTAGAATTTGGGCTCAGACACCCCAGCAGGCACCCGGACCCTCCAACCCCTGTCCCCGTACATGTACTAGGGGGGGTTTGGGGGTTACCCCCTAACTGAAAAGGCCAACCCCCTCACCCCCGACCCAAAAATACAAGCACTAGTACTGACTCTCAGTACTAACAAACTGGCTTGAGCTCGATAAGTACTAACCAGCCACTATTGGAGTGGCGGCAGACTGTGCGGAAGAACAAGAAACCAACGGGTTAAGAGTAGCTGGGGGTGGGGGGGGAATCAGGGAAGGTCAGAAACGGACTATACATTAATTAATTAATTAACTTTCTTATGACTACGACTCCGAAACGTGCCCTATGCTGATGCGTACCCCTAGGGCTATTCTTATATTTGGGAAACAGGCCCTCCGGAGCGCGCCCTATACTGATGCGTCCCCTAGGGGTATTTTTATGGGTTAGGTGTAGCCGGGGGGAATCAGGGAAGGTCAGAAATGGACTATATGTTAATTAATTAACTTTCTTATGACTATACGACTCCGGAACGTGCCCTATACTGATGCGCACCCCTAGCCTAGAGGTATCTTTATATTTGGAAAACAGACCCTCTGGAGCGAGCCCCGTACTGATGCGTCTCTGGGGTATTTTTATATTTGGAAAACAGGCCCTCCGGAGCGTGCCCTTTACCGATGCGTCCCCAAGGGGTACTTTTATGCTTTTAAAACAGGCCCTCCAGAGCGTGTCCTATACTGATGCGTCCCCCTAGGGGTACTTTTACGTTTTTAAAACCGGCCCCCCGGAGCGTGCCCTATACTGATGCGTCCCCTAGGGGTATTTTTATGTTTTTAAAACAGGCCCTCCGGAGCGTGCTATACTGATGCGTCCCCTATGGGTATTTTTATATTTTTAAAACAGGCCCTCGGGAGCGTGCCTATACTGATGCGTCCCCTATGGCTATTTTTATATTTTTAAAACAGGCCCTCGGGAGCGTGCCTATACTGATGCGTCCCCTAGGGGTATTTTTATATTTTTAAAACAGGCCCTCCAAAGCGGGCCTATACCTACTGATGCGTCTTTAGGGGTCCTTTTATATTTTTAAAACAGGCCCCCGGGGGCCTGCACTATACTGAGGTAGTGATCATTTGACTCGCCAGGCGAAGGGCTTTCAAATGATATATGACACGGCCATTTTGGACGATTTTGAAATTTTGGAATTTTGCCAAAAAAACAATCGATAATCGATATTTATCGATAATATTCGTTAATTTATAATTAATTATGATCATTAAACACGTTAATTTCTGTTTGGAATCGGTTCCTGATCCCCCCAGCTACAGCTGCTGATCCAAACCAACGACGCACCGTATGTAATACGTGCGCGCCCATATTGTAAATCTTTAACAAATATGACCGAATGCGATATCAAGCAACTGCTTTTGACTTCTAGATTATTGTTTTACACACTAACATACCAGCACATCCACAAACAATTACTGAACGTGCATGCTATGCTACCTCAGATTACGCGCTCTCGTCATTTTTTATGGCGGTTACTAAAATTCGCAGCTCGCAGCCATTCGCAGCTTCGCATCCCAGTCGCACCCGTTCGCATCCGTCGGGCGCCAACTCTAAAACATCGATGCGAATATTTATTTGTTGATAAAATTGCGCGAAAATGGAATCAGAAATGTCGGATTACGTTACGAGACAGCAAAACGTAGAGTTGTGAGGACATAGTATGTGTGATGGTGCGAGCGGAGCAGATGAAGGACATTTGGGTAACGCAATGAAAATGTATGCAATGCTGCAGAAACCGAGGAAGGAAGCCTGGCAGTGTATTTACCCCTAACATTTTAGGGGAAAAGCAATTATTATTATTAACTGAAACTGGCAAATTTTGGGCCTAAAATTTCGCATTAAATCGAACTAGGGATGCGCTCGGGGCGGAATTTTCGGCCCGGCCCGCTTTTTTTTCGTTAAAATAATCGGCTGAGTCCAAATCATTGTTGTTGTTGTTGTTGTTGTAGTAACTTTTCGTCCTTTCGGTCTAGGAGTAGCCAACTGCTATAGAGAAGGAAGAGACACAAGGTCCGGCAGCCAAATTTAGCACTTTAGCACACAGATGTAGGAAACATACACACTCTCGATCGAGCCAGGCAGCGCGAATAAAGAGCTATTGAAAAACCTCATGGCAAAAAGCTTACGCCAGATAAGAGAGCGCGGAAACAGATGTGTAACAGCATGCATTAACAGAATGCGTCATAGCATAATTAGACCGTACAAACTAAACTACTACTATTATTATCACTGCAAACAGTAGAGCCTTCATAAGAGCGTTTCCGCCGCTGATATTTAAGAGGAATCGGAGGTTTCTGGAAGCCCTTTTTATCGTTTTCTTGCTTGTTTTAGCTCTACTAAAACGCTATTTGGCAGCTTAAAATTGCGATTTTTAGCCTCCTTATTGAAAAAACCAGCTAAAACGCATTTCCACGCGTTCTGGAGCTTTTTGAATTTTGGACCCCCCTCTGGGCGAAACCACCCTCGACCACCCACCCACCTGAGGGGTCCGATGTTACCGCCTCCGGGGCATCTCTGCATACCCTTCGGGGTCAATGTAGAGTGGACTATAAATACGGCCCCAGGTCGACCCTGGCTAGTCCAAGTATTTACGGGGTAGGGCGGTAGCCGGACAAACGGCCCAGTCCTCCCCTTGATCTGCTCAGTTCGTTTGTCTGTTCGGACAGTAAATTTACTTACTTACAAAATTCTGTATTGCTATTATCTGTGTTCATTCAATTGTTTTTTGATTGACGTCTTTGCCGTTAGTCCCCAAATGGTAACACCTTTCCCGGGAACGCAGATGGTTCCTGTTAGTTGCAGTTTCCTGGGTAGATACAACAACAACAACCACCCACCTGACGGAAAACCCCCTTCCCCCACGCCGGCCGTGACCCTCTATAAATAGGACGTTCAATAAACTTTTGCCGGTTTTTGCTTAGTTGGGACGCTTTCAAGGTCACCATGAGTGTGCCATTTATGGAGGTTCTATTTAGTACCTTCTTCGACTATGTTGAAGCTAGCGTCAACAGTCGTTTGCTTAGACTGTATACATGTAACAGGGGGGTCTGGGGGTCTGCCCCCCACCCGACTTAGGCCAGACCCCCCGGTTGGGGACCCCCCCCCCCCCCCCGAGACGATTTCACCGACCCCCCTCCGATTTTCTGGCAAGTAAATTTTCGAGCAAATTTTTGCAATTTTTTACACTTTCACACACAAAAATTGCCAAAATCGCCTGCAAAACAGCACTTTTCAGCTGTATTTCAGCCCAAATTAGCGATTTTTGGCTATTTTTAGGCCAAAAATTGCGATTTTTCTCGAGTTTTGAGCGTTTTTTAGTGCCCACCCCCCTCCCCCAAAATTTTGGCTCAGACCCCCCCGGCCGGCGCCAGACCCCCCAACCCCCCTCCGCCCATCGGCGGATGACCTGTTACATGTATGTTAGACTGTGATCGTGCAGAACGTTGACGTGACCGCCTCATCTTTTATTTAATGCAAAGACTTTGTACACATCAAATATACATCAACAGCCTCTCTCTGCTGGAAACCCAAGAGGAAAACCGAAAAAGAGGTCGGAAAACTTTTTTCTATTTACTTCTTTTTTCTTCGCATCGATGTTTTAGAGTTGGCGCCCGGCGGATGCGAACGGGTGCGACTGGGATACGAAGCTGCGAATGGCTGCGAGCTGCGAATTTTAGTAACCGCCATTTTTTATCGCCTTATTACTTAATCGATTGAGCGGCCGATTACCCCCGGAACCCCACGTCGGATCGGAACCCCACTTAGAAAACTTGCAATAATATTCATACGCATAGCATAGTCGTATGTTCGTCCCAAGGCCGGATCGGTAGATCTTTACCATCCCTAGCTACACAACAAGCACAGTTAGAAAGATTTGGATCGAAACTCAGGCAGGACGGTGGATTTAAACGACGATGATCACTATGAAAAAATAGAAAGAAGTTTTCTAGGTCATCTTTTGAAAGACAGCTACCAATTCAGTGTCCTGAGCTGTCCGAAAGGACAGTGGAACTCATAAATAAACAAACAAACAAAAAAACAATTTTACTGTGTGAGTATGTCTACCTTAGATGTATATTTCGGCGAATTTACTTTCACGGATCGTTGAACAACAAATTAATAAATTGAAAAAAAAGAAAAATGCGCCGTTACGGCCTCCACTTACTAAAACAATCGTAGCATTCGTGTCTACCGACAGACACAATGTATGTCTGCCAAAGAGCATATGGCTAGGTATGACAATTTGCTATGGATTAAGCATCCGATCCGATCCGATGTGCGGGGGCCTAACGACCTACCATCAGACTCGTGGTCCATTTCGCGACCCCCCTGATTCATCATCTCGGACATTTGCACTTCTTTCACTGCCAGCCACTCCTATCCATGCTGCTGGGTGACGGTCAGAAAGAGAGCGCCAGGCGTGTTGACGTCATGATGCTGTCAGCTCCCGACCGCCGCTGGTCCCCCACACGCCAGAGGGCTCCCAGCATAGTTGGTTTGGTTTCTCAGACACCTTCTGACGTCATTGATCTTCTTCTCCAACGCGGCAGGCTTTGTGGAGCGGCTTTGGTGCAACGGCAGATCTAGTCGGTTCCCATTTTACCTACTCGCTGTCACCAGCTTTCGCTGGCCTGGGTAGAGCTTTGTGCCGACGACCAACTCTTTGCGGCAAGAAACTTGCCGCGCCGAGAGGATGAGCGCACGAGCACACGCGCACAGTGGCTACGCGGCCTAAACCACTACACCAACTGTGCCGGCAAGGATTAAGCATAAGTATAACAGTCTTCTTCCAAGGTCCTGGACGTTGGCCCTGTTTAAACAAAAAATTGGCCAAAAATGATATAACTTTATACAACGCACATGTTATTGTACACCAGATACAATCCAGCAATAATTTTGCTTTTCCTTCCTTTTTCAAATTATAAACCCAGATGGGCCACATGCGAGGCAATCAGAATAGGCCGAGACGGACTCGAACCGCTACGTGTCGTGCGCCGCGTGCATGGGTGCCGAGATACTCACCAATACACCACAGACGCAGACAATGATCTACCCTTGAAACACTAATTGGCGCATGTACCGATCTCCCTAACAGTGAGTGTAGCGCAATTTGTGAAAAACAAATTCGTGGCTCGTGGGGGGAACATAACGTTTGCTGGCTGCCTCCCGCTAGAGATGTGCACGGGCACCTTTTTTCCGGCCCGGCCCGGCCCGGCGGGCCGATCAGGTGAGGCATGCCCGGCCCGCCATGCCCGACGGGCATCAAAATCGGGCCCGGCCCGGCCCGGGGGGCCTGAAAATGGTGCCCGGCCCGGCCCGGCCCGCCCAAAATCCGGCCCGGCCCTGTCCGGCCCGTTAATTTTGCTTTGTCTTACTAAATTTTTGAAAATTTGGCATGAATTTTCAGATTAAAAGCTAAATTTCATGTTAAGCTTTGGAAATTGGCATTTTAAAACAGCGAATTTCAAATTTATGCTTTCTTTTAATTAGAGTGCAAACATTGGGTTGTTTTCCAGGAATTGGATATTGGGGTTTTTTGTCATTGATAATGATACACAATGTACGGTACATATCCAGGGCAGTGGTTGACACCCTTTTTAAAGCCAGACGCAGAAGCTAAACCCTAAAAATCAAAGTGTGCACTTGAATCTAAGCCTGAGCTCCAAATTGAGGCTTAAAATTAAGTTGGTCGGCAGGTGGGGTAAAGGCTTGTGTATGAACGGCACTAAGGCTGCAATTACTGTTAAAATAATTCTGCATATGGTAGAATGGAGCGTATTTTGAATTCATTTGGGGCAATGCTAAGCTAATCAAGGTGTTCTTTTTTGTAGTCTGCTGTTCTTTATATATGCCCGACGGGCATCAAAATCGGGCCCGGCCCGGCCCGGGGGGCCTGAAAATGGTGCCCGGCCCGGCCCGGCCCGTCCAAAATCGTTGACGGGCATGCCCGGCCCGGCCCACGGGCCGGGCCGGGCACGGGCCGGGCCGGGCATGCCCGGCCCGTGCACATCTCTACCTCCCGCGCTGGAACGTACATACCGTATATTTTGGTTAGAGCTTTGAAATTCAATTTGCGCAGCCAAGGCTTCATTGGAGCGAGTTTTAAAAAAGGCAAATCTATACTCTAGTGTCATAACTCTAGCAAAACTGCATAAGTTAAAGTTTAGTCATTGTAAAATGCAAAATGGTCTAAGAGACCATGGCTAGTGCCTGCTAATTAGTGCGAAGAGGACATACATTTACATTACAGAACACCGATTACCATCAAACGTATTGGTATTTGTCAGGCAAAACAGCGAGCAGCTGGGGTGCACTGGAATCTGTTCGATCATTAAGTGTCACTGTTGAAGCAGTTGAACAGAATCTTGAAGAAACGTTAGTTGGTTTAAAGTAGTGTGCGAACTGGTACCTTTATCTAATATCAGCTCACCTTAAAAATTTTAAAGTTTCATCGATAACTCAAAACCGTAAACATACAGCTTTTGAAATTCTCTTTCGAGCCAATAAACAAAAACGTAGTATAATTTATATGCGACAATTTCTTAGCCGCCCGTTTGCTAAGTAAGGTATAAACTAAATTGTAAGCTTAAGATAAGATGTAAGTAAAGTAGTGGTTGTGTGTGCGTACAGGATAATTTTAGCGATTTTTATATAATTTTCACTTACTTGGTCTAAAAGTACTAGAAATAACAGCGCGAATGTCTAAATTTAAGACTAGAAACTCGGGACCAAAAAATGAACAGTAGGTGTGTAGTTTAGTTAGTAGTCAATTTGTAGTCAGCGGATTTTAGTTTTGTTATTTTTTATAGTTAGTGTTAATTGGTTAGTCTCATTTTGCTAAAATGTCAGTAGTTAGTTAGTTAGGCTTTTAGTTTGTAGTTTAGTACGTCATAGTTACTATGAGGCCCAAAACCCTAATAGTCAATGCTTGGAAAACATACGGTCCATTTCCATTACTCATACATACAGGGGGGATCTGGGGGTCTGCCCCCACCCGACATAGGCCAGACCCCCCGGATGGGGACCCCCTGAGACGATTTTCCCGCCCTCCCCTCCGATTTTCTGGCAAGTAATTTTTTGAGCAAATTTTTGCGATTTTTTACAATTTCAGATACAAAAGTTGTCAAAATCGCCTGCAAAACAGCACTTTTAGCTGTATTTCAGCCCAAAATAGCGATTTTTGAAGATATTTAGCCAAAAAATTGCGATGTTTTCGATTTTTGAGCGTTTTTTAGTGCCCAACCCCCTCCCAAAAATTGGGCTCAGAGCCCCCCAACCCCCCTCCCCCTTTGGCGGATGACCTGTTACATGTACGAAATTACTTATACCCAATACCCACCAATACCAGTTTACTTACACTCTAGTTTTAGGACTGTAGTAATTAGTGTTCCGACGATATCAAAACTTGTCGATATTCGATATCGATATCGATATCGATATTTTCAGTTCAATATCGATCGATATCGATATTTATAGTTATGCAAGAAAATGTGAACATTTGAAAGAGCAAACTGCTCTCGCTGCTTATCAGTCAAGCACTGATGCAATCAGCGCTCTGATATCAATTTAGTAGTGAATCGCAGAAAAGGTAGTAGCCCTTCTGAACCCCTTCAATGAAAAGGTTGACCCCTCAGGCCGATGCCCCACCCTCATTAGGCATAATGAGCTCAAACAGAATAGCGTATTTTAACTAATTTTAATGAGAAATATGCCGAAAACCTTGATTTTAGTAAAAAGTCGGACTTTTTTGCTTACCATCCTTTCTTCAACCACCCATCAGCCGGCGCTACTCCTCAGGATTTGAAAATGTACCACCGCTCAGTCGAAATACTAGTCATGTCTACTTCTGCCCTCCTGCTTCAAATGTTTGGAGTGAGCAGATCTTCAGTGTTGCTGCAGACATTTAAGAACCATACAGTAGATGGGCCGGAAAAATGGGTTGGGGATAGTCAAAATACTAAAATTCGGGGGTGGGCCTGCCGGTTTGGGGGGTCGCGGCGATTTTGATGGGTGGGTCAGGAACACAAGTCGGCTTCAGGTGGGTGGGTGGGTGGGGTCGTTTGGGGGGATCGAGCCCAAGTTGGAGGGTGCGCAAACCCCCGGACCCCCCGCGGCCCATGTATGCTAAGAACCAAAGCGTTGCTGTCAGAAAGCTGAGAATGGCGAGAAATTAAGGTTTCTGAGAGCTATCATGCCAGTGTTACGTTTTGACTGTAGAATCGATTTCTGAGTTGTTCAGGAAAAACTGTTTTCTACTGTTCCAGAGAAATAAACTTCGTGTCAGTTTTGTTTTATTTCCTGATTTTCCACACAAAAAATATCGAAAATATCGATGCGAAATATCGCGATATCGATATCGATATCGATATTGGAAAAAGGGTCGATATATCGACTTTCGATATCGATATCGATATATCGTCGGAACCCTAGTAGTAATAGAGTTGTCCATGTTACGGCGTATACAAAAGACTCCGATGAAGAAATGTTCTACAGGGTGTCTCAAAAAAATGATCACATTTCTCTTTACTGCCATTTCCGCAAATTTAAACCAAATAGGCTGAAATTTGGACCATAGGTGCCAAAATTCGGGGAATTTTTTGTGTTGAAGTTTGGTGCACTAGGCTTGACTCATTCACGAGAAAATTCAGAAAAAGTGAAATTTGGCATTTTCAATAATGAAAGCCGGTCACCGAAAAAATGATCACATTTCTTTTCACTGCCATTTCCGCAAATTTCGACCAAATTGGCTGAAATTTGCACCATAGGTGCCAAAGTTCGGGGAATTTTATGTGTCAAAGTTTGGTGCACTAGGCTTGACTCATTCCCGAAAAATTTCGAAAAAAGTGAAATTTGGTAATTTCAATAGTGAAAGCCGGTCACCGAAAAACATCACATTACATTATCGCCTAAACTCTATCGATAGCGTTGGAGTTCACGCGTCAACTTTTTACATACGAATTACACTGAATTTCTGCGTTTACACCATACATGTAACAGGTCATCCGCCGATGGGGGGAGGGGGGGTTGGGGGGGGGTCTGGCGCCGGCCGGGGGGGGGGGGTCTGTGCCAATAATTTGGGGGAAGGGGGTGGGCACTAAAAAACGCTCAAAGATCGAGAAAAATCGCAATTTTTGGCCTAAAAATCGCCAAAAATCGCTAATTTGGGCTGAAATACAGCTGAAAAGTGCTGTTTTGCCGGCGATTTTGGCAATTTTTGTGTGTGAAAGTGTAAAAAATTGCAAAAATTTGCTCGAAAATTTACTTGCCAGAAAAATCGGAGGGGGGGTCGGTGAAATCGTCTCGGGGGGGGGGGGGGTCCCCATCTGGGGGGGTCTGGCCTAAGTCGGGTGGGGGGCAGACCCCCCCAGATCCCCCCTGTTACATGTATGGTTTACACTCCAAATTTCATCCGATTCCGACAGAAATTAGGAAAGATACAGTCAAAAGAAATGTTTGCATTTTTCGGTGACCGGCTTTCACTATTGAAATTACCAAATTTCACTTTTTTTTTAAATTTCTCGGGAATGAGTCAAGCCTAGTGCACCAAACTTTAACACATAAAATTCCCCGAATTTTGGCACCTATGGTCCAAATTTCAGCCTATTTGGTTTAAATTTGCGGAAATGGCAGTAAAATGAAATGTGATCATTTTTTCGATGGTTTCACTATTGAAATTACCAAATTTCACTTTTCTTGAAATTTCTCGGGAATGAGTCAAGCCTAGTGCACCAAACTTTAACACATAAAATTCCCCGAATTTTGGCACCTATGGTCCAAATTTCAGCCTATTTGGTCAAAATTTGCGGAAATGGCAGTAAAAACAAATGTGATCATTTTTTTGAGACACCCTGTAGAAGGGAGACTAAAACAAAATTCACTGTAATATGATTTATCTCAATCCAAGTAGGAAAAGACCCGCACTTCAATATCAATCCTGATTAAGCCCTGGTTTCTGCATTTTGTTTATAAGCTTAATCTATAGGCTTAGGCTTCAGGAAGACAAGCTTTTCTAAAGGCATACACTCAGAAAACTCAGTCCAGTCCTAAATAAGGCTGCTCATCCAGTCATATGTAGGTATTTGAGCGTACGCAACGCGAGCTAATCAAGTATAGGTGGACCAAAACAACACTCGTTGTATGAACGACGTCGGCAAGTAGAAATCAATTTACAAGGCTGCTTCAGCTTCAATCATCTTAAGTTGCGGCTGCGGCTACTTCGACCTGCGATGCGTGCCTGTCCCTTTAACGAATAGTTGACTTATATAGCCAAACTGGTCTTGCCAAATTTTGTTTTGACGGCAAAAGCATAGTATTTGGAATTGATTTCTATGGCAAGCTTGAATGCGTTTAGCATCGCGCCATCTGCGTTCCGGGTATTGCTGCCAGAGGTTCTTGTCTTTTTATAATTTCCAGAGTGGCCTTCTGAAATTGCTCTCACTCAATCGACCAGCGAAAAAACCTCCCTTAATTAAGTCCTAAATTCCAGATGGAACATTGAAGGAATTCTCAACAATAAATTTGGTGCGTATGTAGAGGCAAGCTTGCTATGAGAGTACGTAAGTGCGACTACATAATAATGGCTAATGTATGTGGGTTGAGATGAAACGCCGGAGAGTTGGATCGTTAATTTGCGGTGGCCGGTCGATAATGCAAAAGCAGGCTTGGAAATCCGTACGACCAAGTTCAACTCAGTGCCGGCCGATTAAGTCGATTTCCCAAACGGTCCGCTTAAAAATTTCCTCACTGAGGCTGTATTAAAAATAGATTTTTCCGACTGACTAATAATAAATGAATTGACAGGTAAAGTGTGCGTGCGTCCGGGTGTGTACATGTATGTGCGTTTAACCCGCTTTGGACAAACCCAAAAGGCGCTATTCAACCCTGTCCTACGTCTGCCAATCACTCTTTTTGACCAAAGTAAGGACGTGGTGGTCTGTTGGCCGTTTGGTATTCCCGACAACAGTCCGTGCCGCGGCAAATAGTTAACGTGATGGATTGTTTGTGAGCCCGCAAGGCGTATACTAATGAAGCTAAGAAAGGAGAAATTAAAGTGCTCAGCATGGTTGGTCGTTAGTGACTAATCAGTCGCTTATTACATGCCACATGCGTCAAACAATACAAATGAGCCTGCCGACTTTTCATTACCGTCCGGCCCTCGCAGTCTCGCTCGCTAGGGTTGGCGGCTTTATCTGCGGGAAGGCAGAGCGCTAAGCACTGACTCCATGCGTGCGAAAAATGCCGTTAGGAGCCATGATTTCAGTTCATTCAGGCGTCAGCTGCCCAGCCGGGCACGTGCAATGTGTTCCTGAGATAGTGCTTAATAACAAGTTATTGCATCCTGATAGTTCAGTGCCGCGAGCGCTCTCCTCCTAGCCACCCTAATCAGTGCTCTTTTCTAGCCTAATTGCTTCCTTGCGATAAGAGCTATGTCGGTTAGCGAAGAACCGCCTGAACCTGTCACATCGGACTACGTCGAAGTGGCCACCTTGATCGTCATGTTCATCATCGGAGGTAACTGATTCTAGTTGCTCAATTAGGATGCGCTCTAGAAGAGGCTCCGGCCGCTGCCTCGTCTATTTCCAGTTCGAAAATAGTCTGTTTGCGCTGAATCTAATTTGCTAAGACTTGGAGCTAGTCGCAATTCTAAGCTTGACCAGCATCATGCTAACTACATTGTACGTTTTGCTCAAGCTACGGTACCGGATAGCGATTGAGATTTATTAGGTATCAGCCTAACTCAGAATCACACAATCAATACCGTGGCTGCTCATTCATACGCTAACAAATAAACTGCTGTGAGGTGGTACCAGTTACTATGATACGGGCTTTCCAATAGAGGGTCAAACAAAGTGGCTTTGTTTTTAAAGACTTAAAAGTCTCTAAACTACTGTATGTATATCCAGAATTTCGATTAAATTGCAGCACACTATAGGTCTTGGGAAGCACTTTACTGGAAATTATTGCCATCAAATCATTCGCAAAACAAAGTTGTCGGATGGGTAGCGTTCACTCACATTCCTCACAAAAACAATAAAATGAAGACAGCACCAATTCGTATTAACTTGTTTTTGGTTTTCTGCTGTGAAGTTTCAGTCTTGATACGCGTAAATGCAATGAAATCAGCAAAACCTTGTTTCTAACAGTTCTCGCGAATAATATTTTTGCACGGTGAGACTTAATGATAATACGGTCCGCGAAGATTTTGTGCAGTACTGAACATACATGTAACAGGTCATCCGGCGAAGGGGGAGCGGGGTTGGTGGGTCTGGCTCCGGCCGGGGGGTCTGAGCTCAAATTTTTGGAGGGGGTTGGGCACTAAAAAACGCTCAAAAATCGAAAAAATCGCAATTTTTCGGTTGAAAAATCGCCAAGTTGGGCTGAAATACAGCTAAAAAGTACTGTTTTACAGGCGATTTTGGCAATTTTTGTGTCTGAAATTGCAAAAAATCGCAACAATTTCTCAAAAAATTACTTGCCCGAAAAATCGGAGGGGGTCGGAAAAATCGTCTCGGGGAAGGGGATCCCCATCCGGGGGGTCTGGCCTAAGTCGGGTGGGGGGGGCAGACCCCCAGACCCCGTGGTGCTACATGTATGGTACTTAATACGAAGTTTTTTTTGCCCTCCGAGCGGTGGGAACCTGATCAATAGAGTTAGGAAACGGAAAGTTGGGACAATTTTATAAGTAATAAATTTTTTAGTAGTTTTTATTGTGAAAATTTTCCAATTCTGAACTGTAAAACTAATCTTCATCCTATGCAAAAAGTCTGATAAGTATTAAAAACTTAAACACGTTGTTTGACGAATTTTTGTCTGATTTCTTTTGATGTTGACAGTCGTCTGTTAGTGTTCACCGATGGCATTTTGGCAACATGTACTTAATGTAAGAAACCTCGCGAATTGTCACTGTAGGGTTTTACTGGCAAGTAGAAAGCTACAAACACCCTTTCAAATATTTTTATCTAAATACGCTCAAATATTTCAAGAGTTTTCGGGGCATAGGGCAGCCGACTGGTAGAAATCAGGCCTAATCAAAATTTTAACCCGTCAATCTTTTCAAAATGTTGAGGGGGCGTGCAACAATTACGTAAGTTTTGCCATTTTCGACTTCCTCTCCCATGATAACGAGTCCTAATAATTTCCCGACCCCCTCCCTAAATTACTCAATAATTTGGCTCTCCCGAAATTGGAACCAAAATTGGTGCCATTAGACATTTGAAAAATTGGAAAACCCTGACTTAAACGGTAGGCGCCGCCGCTCTAAATCTAAACGTTTAATAAAAGTGAAAATGAGAAAATGTAAGCCAATGGCCTTTTAAAACCAGACAACACGTACATGTACTGTGCATAAAGCAATTAAAATTGTTCACTTCACTGATTTCTGTTACTATTATAGTAAGCTTAAAATTACGTAATAATATCACCGACCCCCATCCCCCACCGTACTAAGTAGTAATCATTTGGCGAACTCGCTCGCCCTCATGCCATTACGGAATTTTTGCAAGGCATCTGAGCAGAACACCGGTCGAAAGTGTATCTCTATTTAGCTGACCATAGATAGTTGACAAAACTACGTACAAGAGTACGAAAACTATTTGCAGGCCCTATCAACCTAGCAGCGTACAGTTTGCTGGGAGAGAAGCCAGTGACGACTCGCATGGAACTGCTCAAAAAGCACCTCAACTACAGCGATCTGATGGTATTGTTTGTGTACGCGCCGAGCCGCATTTGCTGGCTGCTCACTTACGATTGGAGAGGCGGCGATTTCATGTGCAAGCTGGTAAAGTTTATGCACAGCATGTCCTTCCAAATGTGCTCCAACGTCATTGTCTGCATCGCCCTCGACCGCCTCTTCTCTGTGCTTTGGCCGCTGAGGAACAGTCCCAACAAAGGAATCACTCGCACCAGAATAACTCTGGTCGCCGCCTGGGTTCTGGCCGCCGCTGTAAGCAGTCCGCAGTACTTCCTCTACGGCACGTTCGCTGCCTACCCCTCGCACAAACAATGGGAACAGTGCGTGCAGATCTGGCAGAAACAACGCTGGTCCATCTTGCTCAGTGAGAGAAAGGGTAAACATTTTTCATTCCCCACCCAACAAACTGCTTATACAACTTCTTTTCTAAGCCTAAGTCTGCACCTAAACCTAAGGTTAAAATATAAGCCTAGCTTGAAATCAAGGCTTAAAGATAGTGGCAATGGGGATCCGATCTGACAAGGGAACCGAACTTCCTCGTACGATCAGACTTGAAGGCCCATTTCGCAACCCCGTTTCTTGCACCCTCCACTTTGTGCACATCGCCTGCGCCCTTCTTTTACTGCCCAGACGGTAGTCCTTGCATGCTGTTGGGTGCCGCCAATACCGCATTGCAGAGCAACGGCAGATCATATATGTAACAGGTCCCAGCCCGCCTGCGTGGGGGACTGGATTTTTTCAGTAAGGTGGTGGGGTCGAGGAGGGTTTCGCCCAGAGGGGGTCCAAAATTTCAAAAAGCTCTAAAACGCCTGGAAATGCGTTTTTAGCACTTTTCTTTAGTAAGGAGACTAAAAATCGCTATTATAAGCTGCCATTGCCAAATAACGTTTAAACAAAAAAAACGATAAAAGGGTTTCCAAAACACCGATTTCTCTCTAACCTCAGCAGTGGAAACGCCAAATTCTGTTTCCAAAGGCTTTCCAAGTTTAGCTAAAAATTAGTTATTTCTGAGCCAGTTTGTTAGTACTGTAGCCGCTACTAGTACTTGCATTTTTGGGTCGGCGGTCGGTCCCTAAACTTACTCAGGGAAGGGAGGTTGGCCTTTCTAGCTAGGGGTACCCCTCAAACCCCCTAGTACATGTATGCGGAAGATCCAGTCGGTTCCCAGTCTACTTGCTGTCACCAGCTTTCGGTGGCCTGGGTTGCCAACTTTATGCCAACTTCGTGACAAAAACTTATCCGTGAGATGGATGGAGTGAGTGGATGAAGGTGCGTAGGCTGGGCCCAGCTTCGTGGCCTAAACCACTACACCAACTGTACCGGCGTCGCAACTTTTTGTCAAACGGTCGTACCTCTAAAACGGAATTGCAGAAAACTTTACCAAAGAAGAGAAGGAAGAAATAGTGCGTCTGAGCTCAGAGGAGACGGTGTACAGCGCTCTGCACTTGTGCGTTGTGTTCTGGATTCCGTGTCTAATCGTCTTTATCTGCTATCTCACCGTCTCTGGCTGGTTGCTCAAAAACATGACCTTCAGTCACAATGCTGTGCAGCACAGTAACCCCAACATTTATCGTGCTTGTCCGCAACCCGTCTCCTTGAATACAGGTACAGTACAATGCAGTGGCGTATCCAGGATTTCGGAAAGGGGGGTGTAAAATTTTGAAAGTGCCTGGTTGGGCCGCTGCCCAACCAGGGTAAAAAATTTAGCAAAATTTGCCTTAAAAACGCATTTAAAACACATTCCAGGCTTAAAATTAACAGAAATTACAAGTTTTAGCGGTTTAAAGTGGCCTGGTTGGGCTTCTGCCCGACCAGGGCGAGAAATTTTTGAAAATTTAGCCTTCAAAAACGCATTTAAAAGGCATTCTGAGCACAAAATAGACAGTTTTGATACATAATTCATTAGTTTCGTTTATTTTTGACAGATTTTCGCTTCCTACCTCCACCGCAAAGCGGGTGTACCCCCTACACCCCTTGGATACGTCACTGGTACAGTGTGCATACGTATTTGACGATGGAGGAGGGAGATTGTTGAGAATAACTCGAACCGAACAGTCTGGTGGTGGTTATCATACAAACGTACATCTTGTACATACTGTACTCTATGTATGTGCTTGCGCAAAGGGGCTGTCCATAAACGACGTCGTTCCAAAATCCCGATTTTTCGGACCCCCTCCCCCTAGAATCGCCCTGCGTCGTTTCTGGGAACCCCCTCCCCCTAAGGCGACGTCGTTTTCAGTTTCCCCCCAAATAAAAGTGCAGTACATGCAGTACTGTCATTTTTTCGTGTTGCCATACTGTATAATGAATTGAATAGATCCCTTAAAGCACTCTGGCAAACTTTTCTGTATGTAGAAATATTTGAGAGAATGTGCATAAATCGAAAATAATGCAATTGAAGTACCCTAAAATTCCGAAAAAAGCGACGTCGTTTTTTGCTAGCCCCCCCTCCCGCTCCTGGTGCGTCGTCTATCGTCGCATTTCTGCCGACCCCCCTCCCCCCTCTGGAACGACGTCGTTTATGGACGGCCCCAAAGGGGGCTGAGGTGGTTGGCTCCCTAGGGCTCTGAGTTGCTAAGGTCGCCTATATCGTACAGGAATTTCCAGTACGTTGACTTTTAAATAGAAGAATGTCATAAAATTGCTCTAATCATATGTAAATGAGCCAAAATAGCTTTATTTTAACGAAAAATAAGCGGAGCCCTTGATTTTAGCGAAAAATCGCCCATTTTGGTTTACCATTAAAATCTTTTCAACCCCTCAAGCGCCGCTGTCCCCTCAGCCTTCTTCTGATTACAAAATTTAAAAAACCTTTTTTTATTTTAAGATCTTATATTAAACACTGAAAAATATTTTTTAAATCAATATGCAAGTTATGGCAAAAACTTACATACATGTACATACATGGATTTTTGGTAAATTTTTCACAAAGCCTAGTAGGCACTGCTCAAGAAATCCTAATCCATCTACTAGCCTGTGTCTGTAGGCAATTGTGGAATTGCAAATTTTGAAACCCAAAAATCCTTCTAAATAGAGTTCATTGTCAAAAACACATTGTGAAGCTGTGAAAAACAGCTAGAGAATTATTTCAATACGGGAAATGCGTTGAAAATTTAGGTTTCATAAAATTTGTGCTGCAAAAGTGAATCAAAATGCCACTATGTGGAAAAAACCTACTGTATGTTCTGAGCTGAATTTTCGAGTGTCTTGCCGTTCTGACGGCTGGTCTTTATTCAAATAAGTTCTGTCCAATTTGAGCAGAACAGAAAGCCGTCTTTTTCCGATGTATTCTTCCGTTTTTACGTAAAAATACATAAATTTTAAAATCAAGTCAGATTTCATGCTCCGCAGGGCCTGTTTTCCAAATATAAAATACAACTAGGGGGACCCATCAGTATAGGGCACGCTCCGGAGGGCCTGTTTTAAAAACATAAAAATTCAGACCTTCCCTGATTCCCCCCAGCTACACCTAACCCGAGTATCTCAATGAACATAGCGCCATCAATAATTTATTTGTCTTTTATTCAAAAAAGATTCATTCAAATCGGTTGAGATTTGCGGTTTCCACAGTAAAAAATCTGCTTTGTTGTTTTTTGCTGTAGCAACCGCAAATCTCAACCGATTTGAATGAATCCTGCTTTAAATGAAAGATAAATAAATTCTTGAACGACTGGTTAGCTTTTATTAAGATGCGTTGCTTAGTTCCTGAGATAATTGCTTTCAAAATCAAAACAGAGATTTTGGCAGTTCACAACAGAGATTAAAACAACCCAGCAGATTTTTACTGTAGCAGCCGCAAATCTCAACCGATTTCAGTGAGTCCTATTTTATATGAAAGATAAATTAATTCTTGAAAGTTCGGTGAAGCTTTTATTAAGATATGATGCTTGGTTCCTGAGATATTTGCACTCAAAGTCAAAACAGATTTTGGCTATGAACAAGAGCGATTTTTATTATTCTGTTGCACTTCATAATAAAACCGATTCCTACTGCTCAGGGCTAACGTAACGAGGTCTTTCTGGTGCCACACATGCTTGGTTACTTCATTTGTAAAAGTCTTGTTGCCCCTCAGCAGTAGGAATCCGTTTTGTTGTGAAGTGCAATGGAATCGCTCTTGTTCACTGCCAAAATCTCTGTTTTGAGTTTGAAGGAAAATATCTCAGGAACTGAGCATCGTATCTTAATAGGGCCTTCACCAGTCTTTCAAGAATTTATTCGTCTTTCATTTAAAGCAGCTTGCATTCAAATCGGTTGAGATTTGCGGTTGCTACAGCAAAAACTCTGCTGGGTTGTTTTTTTTTTGACACACCCTGTATAATCTGAATCTGCAAAAAAGCCAATAATCTTCAATTGTATAATATTATTGGGTGTTGGTGGAACCGAATAAACCCAATTTATTCTTTCATCTGTAGTAGATGCTGTTTAGCTAGCAATGCTGTTTGCTTTTGGAGAAGTTTCAAAAAATTTATATTTAAAAGAAAAGTTTTTTGCCTTCCAAAATTTGTTCAACAATCTGTGACAGACGGCAGTTCGGTGCACATGCGTAGCATATATCTTTGTTGGTTTACCGTAAGGCTACCTTTTACAATCGGTGGGTTCATCATGAGAAGGGCAGTATAGACCTACCGATTTACCCTACTCCACTTGCATACCTATACTTCGATCTGTGAGACTTAGTCGACAAACGTAGGTAATACTTCTACATTCTTGGTTATACATTGTACGTACGGCTTTAGAAAGAAACATAACAGTTTAACCTAACCTCTGTCGATTACAACTTACTGTTGGCAAGTCCGACTTGAACCTGGACTTATTAATAGGTTTTTAACCTGAAATCTGTGGACTTGAACCTGAACCTGAACCTATTTTATTTCAGCCGGACTTGAACCTGTTTCGTTTTACTGGACTCACTCAATAGGTTCAAAATTTGAGTGAAAATTTAGGCAACATTTGTCAAATTTTCGGTTGGATTGCACAACATTTTCATGATTTCTTGTTTTTACACCGATTTTTCAAACTGAATATGCGAGAAAACGAAACTACTGCCCCATAAAATGTGGTTTTCGTCTTTCATTACTAGGAGACAGGCTTAAATAGCTCAGAAAAGTTGCGAGCAGTGCAAAATTTCAACAATTCTTGAAATTATCAGTGGACTTGAACCTTAACCTATTGTCCAGGTTTTTTAGATGGTGGACTTGAACCTGGACTTGAACCTGAAATTTCGATGTTGGACTTGACTTGAACCTGAACTTATTTTTTTAACCCCGGACTTTCCAACACTATTACAACTACACTACTAGCGCCACTCAAATTCGGACTCGTCGTCCGACGTTGGTCGTACTCGTGTCAAATGGATAGACTAAGTATGCAGCTATGCTGTTGGAGTCTGACTTGTTTCAGCGTCAAAAACTCCTGAGAAAAAGGATACAGGAGCGTCGGTGGGCCGGACTCAGACGCCCACTCCGATCGCCACTCCGGAGCAAGAAACCAAAGAGGAAAAGCGTCGCTGCGCTAGGCCTCTGTCGGACTCGGAGCTATCAGACGAGGCAGGCAGCAGCGAGCAGCAGAGCGCGCAGGTGGTGCTGCAGATTCAGATCCCCAACGCCAAGCGAGTCAAGCGCAATGCCATCCGAGTGTCGTGTCTATTGGTGAGCGTGTATCTGTGCTGTTGGATGCCCTACCAGTCGCTGTCCATGCTACAAGTGATGTACCCGGAAAAGTGGTTCAAGAAAGCCGATCAGATCTACTTTCTGTTCGGACTGATCGTCTTCAACTCAGTCATCAATCCTTTTCTGTACGGAATGTTCGGCAAGATGCGTAGAATCACTAGAAGCGGCTAAGCTTTCGTCTCAGATCGATGTACGTATGTGTGTGCGAGTGATTAAAAGTGCGTTCATGGTTTTGCGCCTGGAGAGCCGCTTAAATCAAGCCAATCGCCTCCCTACGAACAATAGCTACGGAAATAGCGCCGCGGGCCGCTGGCGCGCTGGAAAGCTTCGCACACCAATTAGCGATCAAAGCTCTAATTTAGCAACGCCTGCCCTTTAGACCGCCAGTCAGAAGCTCTTAAGGACTAGAAGATCGTTTTTTGTGCTGGCCATATGCGGCATGCGGCGTCCGGGTATGGGGTAATTATCGTTTAGGCACGCGAAATGTTCAGAGTGGGCTTTTATCTCATATTTCAGACAGATGACGAGCTGCTGAATTAACTGATACCATGCAGACACCGCCCACCCCGGTTGTCTCCGACTACGTCGAGTTGGGCTATTTGTCTTTGTTTTTCCTGATCGGCGCGCCCATCAACTGTGTGGCATTCGTTCTGCTGGGAAGTAGAAAGGGACATCTGTCCGACCGACTTTTCTATCTCAAACGACACCTCAACTACTCCGATTTGCTCGTTGTCTTGGTAGGCCTGCAGCGTATTACCCCCAGTCCGGAATTGTGCTCCGACTTAGGCTTAGGTTTACAACTCCCGTGACTGGGGTAATGTACAATAACCCGCTTGAGTGGTGGACAAACCTCCTCTTCAGGTGTTCACCCCAACTCGGATATTTTGGCTGGCCACCTACGATTGGCGCGTAGGGGCGGTGGCATGCAAGATCATCAAATTTCTTCACGCCTTCGCATTCCAAATCAGTTCGAATGTGATCGTTTGTATAGCGTTCGACCGGTTGTTGTCAGTTCTGAGACCGCACAGTATCCCCGACAGACGCAATGTGCGCGTTACCGTGATTGTAAGGTAATTATATTCGACTGCCTAACCAGGTCTTGACGACAGCCTCCAATTCTAGCGTAGCCTGGGTGCTCGGCATTCTGCTCTGTGCGCCACAACTTTTCGTTTGGGACACGGTAGAAGTCGTCGATAACTGGGAACAGTGCTCACCGGTGTGGGAAATCGCTAGGGCAGGTAATTTCTACACCTTGGAGGTTGATCTTGCCAATAGTACCTATACAACGTACATATGGGTGCTGATGCAACTGTACGTAACTACTGTATAGGCAACAAGGCCACCCCCTTTTCGAACTTTACTCAAATGATTCGTTCTCTATTATTTCGTTATCGATTTGGCTCAAATTTTAGGATTAATTAACATGATAACTGGGCATGTACCTTGTAAGTTTGGGTTTCATGACCCGCGAAAACTTAGAATCAAGGTGGTCTACGGAAATTCTAATTTTTTCGTCAATTTAAGGAGTATGAGTCTGAAACTTGCAGGAATAATTGGTATTGCCATTGGGCATAACTTTCTGACTGGGCACCATTCTAGCTCAAAGGGCTCTAAAATTGGATAATTTCAAACATGATCGTAAAGCCTTTGCGTGCCCAGTCAGAAAGTTCAGATTTCACTCCGTTCAGATTTCATACCCTATATATGATAGTGGTACCATATATGGTGCCACCAGCCTAGGTACCGGTACCATTTATTGTTTGTAGGATGCCAATTAAGGTTTACGGGAACCCCAGTTCTCTACTCGTTACAGTGTCAAATGCATCAGCGGTGAGTGAAATGGAGCGAATCTACGGCGTGTGTCACGTGGTGTTCGTGTTTTGGTTGCCGATGAGTCTAATAGCTTTGTGTTACCTGATAATCAGTTGTTGGGTCCATCGCAATACCAACATCACGTACCTGATAGAAGTGAAACGTCTACCGCAGATAACGGTTCAAGAGGTCGACGATGCTGCTGGACTTCAGCTTGCCACCGGTGAGTTGGAGCCAAAGGTAGAAAACTGCAAATAGAGTTGGTATCTAATCTAGCATCGTATTTCCCAACGCCCATGACCAGTCCAGCGGTTTCCAAGAAGAGGTCACTAAAGGGGGAGCCAGTGATGACTCCAAAGTCGTGTCCAGTACTCCAGAAAAGGTCCACCACTCCGCAGCTATCGGCCGGTCTGAGCCCGGCGTCGACCCCCGGCCTGATTAAACGGAGTTCCCTGGCTACTTCTCACTCGCTACCAAGTAACTGCACTGTTGTTGGCCATAAATAGATCGTCGGCCTTTTTTCAATTTTTCCGAATAATTTCAAATGGCCGTCATTCCGTCAATTTTCAACCGAATGAAAAAAATTTTTGGCACGATTATTATTATTATTCGTTGTTTACAGTTTGTTTTGGCCAAAGCCTGCTAGCCTTCTGTAGCCTGGAGTTAAGCCCTTGCGAAATGAACTAACCCGAATTTTCAAACGCCAAATTTAAACATAAATATCTCACCACCAATTTTTGGAAACGCTAATTTTTCACCTTCACTGAAACTAAAAACGTTTATTTACGGTTAGGCTCAGGAAGACAAGCTTTTGTAAAGGCAGTTTCCCGTTTATCCTTCAAACTACTGTACGTGGTAGCAAAGTAGGTAAAATTCTCAGTTCAAGGGATGGTGAGTCAGTTAACGCATTTGAGCAAGCGCTCATCGGGCGTCAGTTCCAAGTCGATTTCGATGATGGAAGAGAGTTGCGTCTACATGAAAGACGTGCAGAAAGTGAAACACAAGACCTTCCGTCTCAGCTGTTTTTTGCTGGCCGCCTACGTCATCTGTTGGCTGCCCTACGGCGTTCTGAGCTTGTGGAAGATCGTGCACAAGAGCTCGTACGAACGATTCAGCGAACACTTGTACTGGCTGCACGGACTGGTCGTGTTCAATTCTGTAATCAATCCCTTTCTCTATTGCATGTTTGGCAAAGTTCTGCGCAACCGGTGATGATAAGTCGTATTGTGTTCACGTGTTTTCGGTGTGCGTATTAATGAAAGCTTATTTGTACCGACATCTGAGCCCCGTGGTCGTCGGTCCATTGGTTAGCTCGTTAGCGGGCGTGTCCTACTAGTCCCTACTTAGGCATGCGTGCCGCTGCAGCCGCGTAAAGCTTGACGGAAGTTCGATCGGTTTGAAGATGGTCGCTAAATTGCTGTCCTGCCGTTCCAAGTCACTGCCGGTCACGCGCCGTTTGCGAAGCAGCGAGGCGTCGAAAGCACTGCTGGAGAGCCTTCAACTAATAGTAAAAGCGTTGTGAATTGTCCACCGAACGTTTTGTCGGCTACAAGTTGCAACTAATGGCGAGCTCTCGGATTTCTTCTGTCTGGTCTCTCCTCTGTCGAAACGAAGTCAATTAGAGAGAGCTCAAAATGCTTCTCCTAATAAGCGAATACCGTCCTTGTTTTTGTTGACGGCGCTCTCGCCTCCTCGCAAATCAATGGCACAGGGTGGCTGCTGGTTTGTATTAAGTTTATGAGCGTTTTGTGACGGCCAGACGGTGTCTGATTTGCTAAAAGCAGTGAGAGACGGTTTTTTTTGCCATGTCAGACGACCGGCCGCCCACTCACGTTTTCTCTGACTACGTGGAAATTACCTATTTGGTCGTTCTATTCGTGGTCGGCGCTCCAGTCAATCTAGCTGCCTGTCAGCAACTCTCAAATCTGGACCAGAGCCGCAACAACTACAACAAGCTGCACTTGCTGAAGCGGCACTTGAACTTGTGCGATTTGTCTGTGATTTTTCTCTTTATTCCCAGCAAACTCTGCTGGATCATCACCTACAGCTGGCAGGGCGGCGATTTTCTGTGTCGACTGATCAAGTTCCTCCAGACCTTTGCCTTTCAGAGTTCCTCCAACGTCATTGTTTGCATCGCAGTTGACAGGTACGCCGTTTTCCAAGCTCCTACACCGTCGAATCGTGTTTAAAACAAGTCAAGTCGCTCATTGCAAGCACGTACGTACCCTGCGAGCTGTCAATTTCCGGTCTATAGATTAGGCAGAAACCGAAATTCTTTGCATTTCCTCCCTCCCCTAACTGGGTACCAAGCACAGGCCGGTACGTGCAAATGTCTGGAAAGAGAAAGAAAGGTTGCATGCACAAACACAATCAAGCAATTGTTTTAGGCTAATGAGTGTGATTTGTCCAATACAAATGTCACGCAAACGCGGCATTCTCAGGGTTAAAGTTCTGTTGGCAATAGCTTGGTCACTTTCTGGCTTGGTAACCTTGCCCCAACTGTTCATTTGGCAAGTGTTCGAGCCCTACCCATCTTGGCCTCAGTGCACCCAGATTTGGACCATTAATCGATACGTACAAGCAATAGGTATGCAATTATTTTGACGACGGGAGGTCCGTTGAATCTGTGCTGATTTTGGAAACTGCCGAATGACAACCTAATAATGGAGCTCCCGTAGTCAAATTAACAACAGTCACATTTCGGTGACTGCGCTAACGCAAAAAGGTGACCATTTCAGAATTAACAAAACTGATGGATGTGAACTCATCGAACAGTAGCGAATTCAATCTTGACAGTTGGCCGCTGGAAGAAATGTATCAGGTGTTCCATCTGCTTATGATATTTTGGGTTCCGGCCACTTTCATCGTTGCCTGCTATGCCGTCGTATCACTGTGGGTGTTCAGAACCAGTCAATACCCCAACGAAAGAAAGCGGTCGGCCTACAAATACAGTCTTGGCTCGATCCGTTCCACCGTACATTCCTACTTCCCATCACAGGCTGTTCAAAAAGGTACTGAAACCGAAACCCTCAATGCATCAGTCTTGACAGTCTAGACGAGACTGAAGCATCGGACTGTATGACGCTTGTGAGTGATGTTTTCATAAAATTTTAGAAAGCATTTTCCGCAAGATCACCGGACCAAGCAACGTCACGAACGAACTAACAACTCGCATGGTTTCTTTCAACACAGACGAGCAGGATGAGGAACGAAGGGTAAACATCGGACGCGTCAGGAGACGCGTACGCAGGAACGCTGTGCGCATTAGCTTCTTGCTGGTGGCTGCCTACGTAATCTGTTGGCTGCCCTACAACTGCATGGCACTTTGGAAACTGATCGACCCCAAGAGCTACAAAGCCAATGACGAAAAGTACTACTTTCTCCATGCCTTAATTGTATTTAATTCTGTTATTAACCCCTTCTTGTACGGCACCTTTGGAAATGTGCAGCGGTTTGCTAGAAATGGATAACGTCGTTGTTCTCTCAAGTAAACTATTTGCACTACGAGGCACGCTACGTACAGTAGATTTTTCTTCGCAATTTTGCAAAACGCGCTACGATCTGACATCCAATATTCCTGGCGCTTCACGCATTGGGGTTCCGAATCCATATTACAACACTATCGTAACGTACTACTGTACTTTATAATAACCCAAATCTACCGGATTGTACTCAGGCATTGGCGTACCCCGGGATTTGCAAAGGAGCTGTAAAATTTAGAAGTTGGCTATCCAACCAGGGCGAAAACATTTCGCAAAATTACCTAGCCTTCAAAATGCATTTAAATTAAAAGGTATGTATTCGGACCGTAAAATTGACAAAAAATAACAGTTTTAGTAGTTTTAAGGGAAGGTGAGATATTTTCGAAAAATTAGCCTTCAAAAACGCATTTAAAGCGCATTCTGGGCCTAAAATAGACAGGTGTAGGTAAAAAATTCGTTCATTTCTCTTATTCTTGCCAAATTTTTTCTTCCTACCTCCACCGCAAAGTACCAACCCTTACACTCCTGGGTACGCTACTCAGGCTTAGGTTCAGACTTAGGCCTTGGGTTAAGCTAAGGCTCTCGATTAGATTTAGGTTAAGCAAATGAAGCGTTCAGCCAAAGAAATACCTAAATCACATTTTTACGGATTTTGAGCTGCATATATGGAAACGCTGCCCTGCCAGCTGCAAGTTTGGTGAGCGAACAGCATACTGGTAGGTTTTGAAATTAACAAATTTCATAAATTCTTGAATTTCTCACGATTGGGTCCAGCCTAGTGGACCAAACCTTAAGACATCAAATTCCAAGGATTTTGGCACATATGTTCCAAATTTCAGCTTACTTAGTCAAGATTTGCAGAACCGACAGACAGCAAAAAAGCAGTTTGTGAAAACAAATCAAAGCCGGTCAAGAATTTCTGCAGGAAAGCGATACGGAGTGAATGGATTGTGATTGGAGAGTATGCCTAAATCCTCAAGTACGTAACATGTCATTGAACTACTAACACGTTTTTGACTCCATAATCAAGTAGTGGTTTTGTGTGGGAGAACGACAATTGCTGCGTCCAGTTTGAATTGCCGCTGGCTTTCTTAGACAGAGCGTCATTCTATTGAAAGACACGCATATAATTTTCACAATACACTACTACCTACACGTATCTCTGTGTCTGCTACCACCACTTGCTCTCCTATGAAAATGCTATCTCGGGTAAGTCCTAGATTCCGTTTTCTAGTCAACGTTGCACACACCGCATTCAAAATTGTTAGGTGGTGCGTACCTAGTGAAATGTACTTTAAAATGTCGTTTGTCTACATTTCAGGTTAGTCTGATCCTATTGTTAGTGGTGCACGCTCTCACCCGAAAAATTGATTGGCGCAGTAACCGCAAGCACCTTCTCTTTCATCCGACGCTTAGATCAGGAAACAAAAACAACGCCGGCATGAAGATGAGACTTACTAAAGATGGCATAAATTATCTGAATTCCATAGCGGCCGTGGCTGTCAAGAAGGAAATTCCTAAATTAAAGATACCAGACATGAAGAATACCTTACCAGGAGGTCGAGGAGCCATTCGCCTTAGCAACATAAAAATTGAAAGTTACGAGCCCGGAAAGTCCTGGATCGAACTGCAGCCGCCCAACAAAGTAACCTGGACAATGAAAGACATGAAATTAAGGTGAGAACTGCATACGGACGAACTTTATTCAGCCAAAGGTAAGCACCGACATTTGGAACTCTGGTCTTTAACCAACCAAACACGCAAAGCAAATACGTACGTACCTCAGAGATCAGCACAAGTTTATTATTCAAACAAGTTACACAGCAAAGCATCGCACAACATGTACATATCATCGGACAGAAAGACACAAACGGCAAAGACTAGGACAATTAAGAACGGTTTTAAATTACACTGAGTGCAAAATAGATTGTCACACGAACTCATTAGGCAGTGATTGCGTGCGTTCGTACATAAATATGTAACCTGACACTATTCAGCAGCACTACAATTGCTAATTAGGTCAATCTGGCTTGAAGTTGTGCTTGGCGTTCTGCTGAGACGTTCATCGATCGTAGCGTAATCACTGCTGCCAACTGTAGACACATCAGGAACAGAATTGGCGCTGTACTGATCTTCAGGAGAATTTGCTGCAGTCACGTATACACTGAAAATACGAAAATCACACTATACAAAAGCTGGCAAATATAATACGAAATTAATTCCAGTCTAATTGAGTCTACAGGCAAAAATGTAACAATCCAAAGCACCTAGGCACGTCCGCTGAACGATCCTCACGGATAGTAACCGGCGATGTTTTGCCATAGCTGCGTTTGCTGACGCGCTGCTCAGCACGTTCTCCCAGTTTATCCATTGCATTCGCGAAAACTGACGGATGCAGATCAAAGGCAGCGTTTTTGGCTGGCCGCAGAAAAATTGTGCAGACAACCGACAAAAGAAACATCTCAACCGTCAGTAGTGCGTGGTGGTAGACTAAAGCAAGCGTACATACGTACTGTACATTAGCACAGAACTTGCCATCCGCTCTGGCAGTGCTAGACAGTAAGCCGTCGCAGGGTATGATGTTGTGCGAAGAAAGGGTAGAGCTGAGAATGGAGAAGACATTTCCTTGCAAATTGAACATCAGCAGCAACAGACAGACCACGCGAAAATGGAGCACAACTCGAAACTCGCGCAGTGGCCGCTGAAAGGTATATAGAAAAACTGCGTTGAAAAAATTTCTCCGACTCACAGAAAACAGAACTGTCAGCATATTCAAGGCCCACATAGCAGTCATAGTTGAAGCGACATTAAGCACAGTGAGTACAGTAGTTGACGAGGCGATCCCCGGTCGAATGTTACCGTTCCGGTTGGCCCAAAAGCAGCTGTAAATGAACACCACCAACGGACGCACCACAGCCGCTTGGTTCACCATTAACTGGAGCCGCCTCAAATTCCGACTAAAATAGAAATTCTTAAATAAGTTTAGAGCCTAACTGAACCTAACGCACCTGCTTGGAGTCAGTTTAGGCAGACAAGGCATCAGACAGCAAACCGGCAATGTGTTTAAGTTGATTTGTCGGTCTCGAAGCAAAGACAGCATTCGCCGACGACCCGAGAAGAAGTCCTGAGTCGTCAGCTCCACAAAGCCAAGGAGACAACGAGCGAAATACCTAGAGAGGGCAATTATAAATTTGGTTGTTTCTTACCTTACAGAAAGGCGTTCGGAACGTAATTTTTATAACAAGGAAGGGTGGGATCAAAGTTTTGGAAAAGTCTAACTAGAAAACTGAAGAAGAAGTGCTCAAAATCAGTTAGTTTGCTATAAAGTTTCACGCGTACATTATAATGACGATGTCGACGACAGGGATTGTTCGAGGTATACATAGCCCAGCCACGCAAACGCACGTCGTAATCTGAAAGTAAACCAAAGCGAGGAATATGATTTACAAACTATCAAAACACACCGGGAAAACGGCAGCCAGCCAGACCATTCGAGCCACCCGATCGCTCTCTCTGACGTAAGTTACGATCGTGACCAATTGAACAATGAAAAGGGAACAAGTGAGCAGCGTCACGAAACTTGCCACCACGATCAGAATGAATGTGACGGAATCTAGTCCTAGAAGAAAAAGCCTGGTGGTACTAAAACAGTATACGAAACACTCGCCTTTAAAATAGTCTGTAGCATCGGGTATAACTTGCGCACACGAAACAACGTCGTTGGGAAACGCATTCATTTTGAACAGCTTGAGACAGCTGCGGCCTGCACAGAACGTTCTAAATGCGACCAATTCAAACGGCTAACAGCACATCTGTGTCAAAAGGCCGCCGCGGCAGTGGTCATCCCAGCGCCGAACAGCAGAGGTCAAAAGTAGCGCCAAGTTTAAACTGATGTGATTTGTATTCTTCAGGTTAAGCGGCACAATGGGAGGCAGATACGTGATGGTGTTGACGATCCCGCTTTCGGGCAAGCTGGAAACCACAGCCTCGGGCGTGACCTTTCAGTTGACCAGCGCTCTGGGTCGGAGAGCTGACGGCAGGGCACAGATCTACACGACCAAATGTAAAACTAGCATAAAACACATGTCTATCCATATCCATCATGGAGGATTAGTAGGAGAGATCATAAATGGCTTGATGAAGGTAAGCTGATATTGCACGTTCTTGATCAAACGCTGCACTGAGAGACCAACCATTGGATTCTAAGAGATTTTTAAGTGCCAAAATTTATACAGTCAGTATATAAAAAATCTGAAGGTGTTGTTTCAGAACGAAGCCATTCGAATAACCCAGCCACTGTTAGAGAAGGAGTTGTGCGGAATGACGAGAGGTTTCATCGATAGAGACTTAAGCGACCGGCTCCAGTCTTTCCCGGTGACGATGCCGATGTCGGACGCCAAAGACTTCCAAGTCGCCGATTTCATAAAGGGCCGACGTTCCAATTCTCGCTCAACTAACAAAACGAGATCTGTTGGTCGTGTTTCTGCCGCCAAAAAGCATTCCTATTCCAGCGATGTGATGAAAATGGAATTAAGAGTAAATGCAGAAAACTGGAAGCTTTCAAAAGTCAGTAGACCTTTCAGCAAGACGACAAAATGCTGGTCGACTATAGTCTCACTCGCACTCCAACTGTGACCACCGACTACATCGAGACGCAACACAAGGGAGAGATTTCTTGGCTGGGCTTAGGTCAAACTCCCTTTGGACCGCCTTTGATTTACGATCCGGTCAAGGGACCACGTAATCGGATGTTCAACTTCTACATTTCCGACTACATCGTCAACTCAATGTTGTACCACGCGTACAGAAATCGTTTGCTACGGTTTAGAATCACTCCAGCCACGCCAAAAATAGGCAGATTCATGGTGACTAAATGCGACTCGGAACATTTTCTCTCTATTTGCATGGGTGATTTGATACCTGGGCTTTTGCGCCAATATCCAGACCACACAACCGAATTGTTACTCTCTCCTACGAGGGCACCAGCGCTACTATTTTTTGATCGAGACAACGGTACATATACAATTTGTTTCTCTCATTTTTCTGTACAACTCAACTTGCAGGCACCGTGCTTATGGACATCCAAGGAATTATGATAATCTTTGTACGACTGGCAAAGCAAAAACTGCGCCAAGTTTACATGCTGGACGCTGATTTGACGGCGGTGGCTAAGGTGGCTCTGAACAGATCGAGCTCAAGGATTGTGGGCGAAATGGAATTTGACAAATACAAATTCACTGTTCGCCGCAATTCCTTGGACCATGGAACGGAGGCTACCGAAGATCTGGAAGACTTTGCCGACTTTACGATTGATCTTATGGAAGCTATGGTGAACGGGTTTCTGGAACAGGGTCTTCCTCTACCTGTTATTGACGGAGTAAGGATGGACAAACCGCACCTGAGAGTCTACGATCGCGCTATGCATGTTTCTACCGATATGGAAATTGACGAACAGTCATTTAGATCTCTGGCAGAATCTGCTCTAAATGATAATAAAAATTAAACGTGAAGTTGATGACATACATATGTGTACGGTGAATAAAAGTGTTGCTAAGGTTACTAGCAATTAGAGCAGGCCATTGTTCTACTGTGCTCTGTGATTCAGTCCGATGACATTATGCTTCTTTGTGTTATTGCTCTCATATTTTCTTTAGTCCCATGTAACTCTCAAACTCAAACTAAGGATAGAGCAAGTAAGTAAAGCAGTACCTACCAGTCATTTGTATACATCTGCAACTGCAAGTGGTAGAACGTGCAAACTTAATTTTGTATAAACGAATTTTGATTCTCTCTCTGCCTATTTAGTAGGTTGATAATCACAAAAGACAGCTGCGTAACGTAACATTTTGTTTTACAGCGCAAAACATTACGCCCAATTTTGGTATAGGACACAACCCCCACTGGCGGAACAAGTGCCGCTTAAAATTAGGCTGGCCTAGCTACACCCCGTAGCTTAAACCTAACTTAAGCCTAAACCGTAGTCTGAACACAAACCTGACTATA
The DNA here is from genome assembly GCA_030248155.1 of Sabatieria punctata. Lineage (NCBI taxonomy): Eukaryota > Metazoa > Nematoda > Chromadorea > Araeolaimida > Comesomatidae > Sabatieria > Sabatieria punctata. The sequence continues at coordinate 69,575 of JASANB010004336.1, read as the reverse complement.
CTTTACATAAAAGATGCAATGAGAAAATAAAATGCTGAACTGGGGTCTTGTGTCCAAATACGGTTTTTGCGTTATTTTTTCTTCTTTTTTAGGTTTGTTGGACAGATTTTTGTCCCCAAATTGCAAGGCAAACGAATTTGATTGTGGAGAAAAATGTATCGAAGTCAAACGATTCCATGACTGCGAGCAGGACTGTCAAAGTGGAGTAGATGAAGGTAAGAAAAATAACTTTTCATGTTCATCGCAATCGCATTATCTGGACTGGAGTAGTCGGCCGAAACCAAAGCTGGCGCCAAATTTGAACCGACTCTGTACTCTGGCATATTGCAGAATGTTGGCCAGGAATGGTGAAATGTGACGGATGTCGTTGTGTGGATCCACGTGATGCAGACGCCATTTGCATAGACAGATCAGGTTGGTTGATAGTTTAAGAGGCAGTCCATGAAAAAGTCGAACCTTCCCAGGAACAGCCTTGTACAGCTGATTTTTCAAAATCTGCGTAGACAGCTGTAACTTTCAGACTTTGTAGAACACGGAAGGTCATGGAAGTATTTGCTATCCGATTTTCTCTAAGTGCCCTAGAACCAAAATTACGGCCCTTCAAAAATCGCTATTTTGACTGTTTTTGCCAATGAAGTCCCGACTTCAAAACGGCATAACTCGGTTTGGAGTGGGCCGATTCTGATGTGATATGTCTTATTAAAGAGGTAATTTGACCCTCTATCAGCCTATATGCACAGTAGAATTCAATTCCATCTACAACTTTTTCGAATGTTTTTTGACTTTGAGAGGCCATATCTCAAAAATGAATAGGGTTATACGGCAAGGTTAGGACAGATTCGAAATCTACATGCAATTTCGCGTCTGATGGTCATATTTGTGTTTCTCAAAGCTTGGAGCTCAACAACCAAAAGTTCGGTCGAATGTAGCCAGTCAAAACCCTCATTTTTCCTTTTTTCAAACGAGCTGCTTGACATTGAAACGGTATGAAAGATGAATAAAAAGATGAATGAACTCTACGTTAATGTTGTAACTGGTTCACATGAATATGCGGGGGCTAATGCCGCGGACTTCTTTATTGAAATTCACAGCCTTGGTGAAGCACAAAAAGTCGTTGTGAGCACAGTGCATATTACAGGAGAGCTAGCAGGAGACAGTACCACTACATACGCTCAAGTTCAGCCTGCATTAAATGAAGCTAGTTTTTACATGTGTTTATACTACTGGACACACCTAAACAAATATTTAGGTAACTGGAATCCGACTTTTGCCAAACCGCAATTTAACTGCGTTTAACTGATTGTGCTGCCTGGCCGGCCAGCGAGCGGCCGCTGGCTCCTCGTTCTCTGCTAAAGCGTGTGGCGTCAGGCCCATACCTACTCTTTACAACGTGTGCTTTTTTTTCTGTTTCTGCTCTTGATCAGTTTATGGCCGAAAAAGCTAAAGTGCCTCGTTCCTCCCCTCAGTCGGATCCTGAACCCAAACGAATGGCGGTGACTGACTGCTCTGAACTGTCCGCTGTTCGGGCTGAATTGGCATCTCTCAAATCTGAACTCGTCTCCACCAATCAACAACTCGTGGCTCTTCGGGAGGAAAATTTGCTGTTACATACTGAAATCCAACGTTTGAAGTCGGCTGGTGGAGCCACAGAGTCTCTGGCGATGATGAAGGACGCTTTCCTTGAGCTGTGCAAAACTGTGTTGCCTCAAATGGTCGAACAGATTGTCACTCAAACAATGGAAAAACTTCAAGTACAAGAAGAGCACTCCAGATTTCTGGTTGTCACAGGACTTAGGAAGCTCAGAACGAAAAGGAGAATGTGGAACAACTCTGTGAGCGACTTGGTGGCGAGACTCGGCGCCGACGTAGTGGAGTTTTTCCGAATGGGCAAGAAGGACTCTGAGTCGGACAACCGCGCTTACTGAAGATCGGGTTCAAATCTGGCACCTGCGAAACAGACTGCTCAAGAATGGTGCCAACTGAAAGGCTATGCTGGCGGTAAGGTTTTCATCCGGCCGTCGATGACAACCAAACAGCGACAAGCGCAGAAGAAATGATAGCGTCGGAACGAAACTCAGAATTGATTGGATCCGGTCGATTGCAGGTTAGGGTGAACACTCAAGGCAACCCGTATTTTTTTGACGTTGAGAATAGGAAAGTTGTCGACGTGAAAGACAGTGCTTTAGGGGTGCGGGCGGCTAGGACAAAATTACGTCACAGCTTAAACTCGTAAACTTCAATGCTCGCAGTCTAAAAGGCAGTTTGTCTGAAATAGGTTTTTTACTAACCCATGAAATGTTATGGTACGAATGATGCTATTGTGTAACGGAAACCTGGACAAACAGAAGTGAAATGCAATCTTTCCCAAACGAACTTGTTTTATTCAAAGGACCGATTCCGAAAAGGAGGGGAGTTTGATCTTTGTGAAAAATATTTTCAACCACGACAAGTGAAACTAGAGAAAAAATTTGATGAACTAGAAAAGTAGCAACTGACTTCGGAAACAAAGCAGGGAAAGTTCGCTTGGTCTGTGTATACGCCTCCAATTCTCAATTAATTTAGTTTTATTGATCACTTGGTCTTTACTGATATCGGACTTTAAAGGAACCTTCGATTAACAGGAGATAATTTGCCTGGGATAAATGGGATACAGGGGTAATAGAAAGTAATAACCAAAACGAATATTTTGGTTTCTGAGTTTTGCCCAGCTTGGCCTTTCCCAAGTGGTAAAAGAACCTTCGCAAATCGGAATTTCTTGATTTAGTCTTTTTGTCGGATAAGAAGCATTAAGTTCATGCGGTCTTGGTTTGCCATTCTCAACCTCCACCACAATGCAAACTCTTTTATTGTCTGGTGTGGTATCTAGGGGATCGGTTAGCGCTTTCAGTTGAATATGTCCCTAATTTTAAAAAGGCCGATTATATGGCAATTGTTGAATTTTTCAATGATAAACTGGGAAGAATTTTTTATGGATTTGAACAATACACGAGAGTGGGCTGTCTTTAAGGAAATGCTTTCATTGGCTATCAGTAGGCATGTACCTAAGAAAAAACGTACTGGGGCTAGCAAAAAGCCCAAATCCAGTTAAAATTCGCAAGCTATTGGAAAAGAAAAAACGCTCTTGGAAAAGTGCAAAAGTAACTGGAGATTTTAGTTATTACAACCAAATTGCAAAAAGGTATAAAGAAGAGGTAAATATCTTTTACGATAATTATGAAAATATATCCTAAAATCGGGAGATAGTGGTGCATTTTATAAATATCTAAAAGTAAAATCAAAGCAAAAGCTAACATACCACCATTAGTAAATAATGAGGGAAATCAAATTACTGATGATAAAGAAAAAGTGGAAATCTTAAAATTATTTTTCCTCGGTATTTACAAAAGATGATGGTATGCTACCTACTTTTCGAAGAAACGCAATTGGGATAATTGAACATATACATTAAGTGAGCAGGAAGTATTCAAGGAGTTACGTAGGTTACCAAATAAACTGTCAAAACACCCGACTGCTTACCTGCGTATTTTTTACGCCGTGTTGCCACTGGAATTGCTCATCCAATATACTTATTGTTTAAGAAATCAATGGAAAGCAGTGAACTACCGGATGATTGGAAAACAGCATTGGTATGTCCAAAATATAAGTAAGGGTTAAATTCTCAACCTTCTAACTACCGACCCGTTTCGTTGACATCATACGTTTGCAAAGTTTTAGAGAGACTAGTGCGGAAGGCCCTATTAGGCTTTTTCTCAAACACTTTATCTGGGGCTCAACATGGGTTTAGGTCTAATAGGTCCACGGTTTCGCAAATGCTCGAGTGTTTAAATGACTGGATAAATTCTTTGGATAAACGCTATGATGTCGATGTCATCTATTTAGATTTTGCTAAAGCATTTGACTCGGTTTCACATCAAAAATTATTGTTTAAACTGGAACAATATGGGGTAGCTGGGAACCTTTTACAATGGATTAAATCCTTTTTAACAGGGAGGACTCAAAAAGTTTATGTAAATGCCACAGTGTCAAACTCTGTACCAGTCATTAGCTCCGTCCCACAGGGTACTGTCCTTGGTCCAATTCTTTTTCTAATTTATATCGACGATATCATAGATAATGTTCTTGGCTGTAAAGTGAAATTATTTGCAGATGATGTTAAGCTATACAAAACACTGGTAAACCCTGAAACTGATCCTGGTATACTGCAACAAGACTTGGAAAGAGTATTTGAGTGGTCTAGAAAGTGGCAGCTAAGTTTATCGGAACCTAAATGCCAGGTTCTTCACATCTCAAACAGGCAACATAAAAATGATTTCGAGTATTCTATAAACAACATAAATCTACAATCACTTCAAGTGATTAAAGATTTAGGGTATTACGTGCCAAAAAATCTGAAATTCTCTGAACATTGTCAGCGGATATCGGCAAAAGCTATGAAAATATCAGCTTTAATCTTTAGAGTGTTTCATACACGACAAAGCGATATCTTACTGAGGGCCTATAAAACTTATGTTCGTCCAATAGTGGAATCAGGATCACCTATTTGGAATCCATGTCTATGTAAAGATATTGACGCCATTGAAAGGGTACAAAGATATTTTACAAGGAGATTATTTTATAGATGTGGCTGGTCAGAGAGGCCATATTTAGAACGTATTACAACACTGAAACTTGAAACGTTAGAAAAACGAAGGGTAAAAACAGATTTAATACTATGTTATAAAATAAAGAATAGACTAATTGATTTAAACCATAGCGATTTCTTTGAGTTAAATCAGCGAAAATCGCGCGGACATTCACAGATCATGAAAGTCCAGAGTAGTCGTATCAACGTAAAAAAGCATTTCTTTGCAAGTAGAGTAGTCAACCATTGGAATTTGTTAACGGAAGAGCAGGTGGCTGCTCGTTCGGTGGGCGTATTTAAGGATAAACTAACAATTAGTAATCGAGGATTGCGGTTTGCGTAAGTGCACTGCCAGCAAACCGCTTTGCACTGGAGCCTCTGACTTTGTCCTGGTCGCCAATTTTGAACATTCTTCTTACTAACAAGTTCGTGTGCAATAAACTTTACTTTACTTTACTTTACAGGAGAGCTAGCAGGAGACAGTACCACTACATACGCTCAAGTTCAGCCTGCATTAAATGAAGCTAGTTTTTACATGTGTTTATACTACTGGACACACCTAAACAAATATTTAGGTAACTGGAATCCGACTTTTGCCAAACCGCAATTTAACTGGAGACTCAGTCTATATTGAAACTATAATCCTAGAGCGGTATGGTAAATCTGGTGGTTCATTACGACAAACCTTTAGTATGTTTGAATGGGTCACTCACTGGAGTACAGGTTCAGGCTTATGCGAACCTGGTAAAGTCGTTCCATCCATTCAGATTGTTCAAGGCAATGGTGAACATGTAATGATGTTTTTTCCATTGTTTGATATTTTTAGATCATCTGTATGCCATCAGCTTTCTTACCAGTAGCAAAGAACACAGCAGTGTTACACTACTGTTTCAAGATGCTCTCATAAGCATCAGAGGAACAAAAGCTCATCTACCACCAGCCAAACTTCAAGGTGTAGAAACTATCTGGGAAGGTACAAATTGAAGGAGTTTATAGTAAATACACTAACAAAACAATGACATACTAGACGGATGGGTTATATACACAATTCTTTCATCACTCCCCCTCGGACGAGCGTCGTGGTTGAATCGGGGCTACATCTGCGCCTGACGATCGTCCGGAAACACGAGAAGTAGGAGAGCAGAAACCTCGAGAACTGGGAACGGGTTGATGATGAACTTGAGCACGGGACTTGAGCACGGGGTGACGAACGAGGCAGTGATGAGTGAAGCTGAGCATCGGGGCGATGAGTGAAGACGAGAGAAACCATGGGAGAAATGGGGTTGAGTCGGGAGACGGAAACGCGGTTGAACAGGAATCGAGGAGGCTGCATGCGGTGGGGGTTGAGTGAGGTGAACGAACGGAGAATCGATGAGGGTGCACATGATGGGGTTGAGATGAGTTGAGACGACATCGGAGTGAGCATCGCAACAGTGGAACTTGAGACATGAGGGTGAGTGAGTGAGTGAGTGAGTGAGTTGGGACACGCGAAACACAACACAACAATTCAATCCCGGGTCTTTAAGGCACCAAAATGAAGGAGTTTATAGTAAATACACTAACAAAACAATGACATACTAGACGGATGGGTTATATACACAATTCTTTCAAAATATAACAATGGCACTATGGGGAGTGGATATTGGGGAGATAAGATCAGTGCAAGTTTTCATGCAACTGAAACATCAGTATATTCAAACGAAATTGAGGCTGGACAAGTGGTATATTCATGAATCTTAACAGTTGTTTTGTCTAAAAGCAAACTTTCAGGTTAATTAAAGAGATGTATGTGGTACATATGCCTGGACATCATTATAAAAAAATCAAGAATGTTGATAATGCAGAAATCGATAACTACTATTTTGTTCGTGTGTTTCTATAGAAGCACTATCAGCTAAATATAAAATCCGGAAAGCCATAACCGAAAAAATCCTATTTGCAGCACAGCAATTTTTTCAACGTTTAAAGGTAGTCGATAGGTTTAACTCATCATTTTTATGTCCTCTTGGTCTGGTGATCATGCTGAAAATTATAAACAGCTTTCCGTTCCACATCCAGATTTCTTAACTGAAAATGTGTATACAGCTATAAAAACCGATCTGTGAGTGGATTTTGTTTGGTCCCTTCAATATGCACGAACACCACTTTTGCAGCGTTTCTGTTTGCTCCATCAGCTACAGAACATAGAGTTTCCTTTTGCATATATGCATGCTACATGGGTCTGTTTATTGCTCCAATGGACGGCATTCTGAGGTTTATCTTGCTGTTGTGGATGGTACGTATGATACAGTGCAGTGAAACAGTGAAAAAGCACTATTGAACCATCCAGTGAACATGGTTTGGAAGCTTATTCAATATTACAGTAGAAATAGTTTGCTCATTACTGTTACTGACATACAGCTTTTCAATGTCAGACCGCGCGTTTGAAAAGAGCAAAACGACTTATTCTAACCAGTTACATTCAATCGAACGTTTGACAGCTGAGCTCCAAGCTTTGAGCAACAGTATTATAACCATCAGACGTGAAATTGCGAGTAGATTTCGAATCTGCCATCACATTACCGTATAACCATGTTCATTTTTGAGTTATTGTCTGCCAAAGTTGAAGGTGTGTTAAACAGTGAAAAAGCAATATTGGGCCACCTAGTCTGTATGGTCTGACAGCTTATTCGATTGCCTCTAAAATGATGTATTTGCAGTAAAAAACATATAAATCACGACTGACTTATAGCGTTTCAATGTCAAGCAGCTCGTTTGAAAAAAGGAAAAATGAGGGTTTTGACTGGCTACATTCGACCGAACTTTTGGTTGTTGAGCTCCAAGCTTTGAGAAACACAAATATGACCATCAGACGCGAAATTGCATGTAGATTTCGAATCTGTCCTAACCTTGCCGTATAACCCTATTCATTTTTGAGATATGGCCTCTCAAAGTCAAAAAACATTCGAAAAAGTTGTAGATGGAATTGAATTCTACTGTGCATATAGGCTGATAGAGGGTCCAATTACCTCTTTAATAAGACATATCACATCAGAATCGGCCCACGCCAAACGGAGTTATGCCGTTTTGAAGTCGGGACCTCATTGGCAAAAACAGTCAAAATAGCGATTTTTGAAGGGCCGTAATTTTGGTTCTAGAGCACTTAGAGAAAATCGGATAGCAAATACTTCCATGACCTTCCGTGTTCTACAAAGCCTGAAAGTTACAGCTGGCTACGCAGATTTTGAAAAATCAGCTGTACAGACCAAGGTTCGATTTTTTCATGGACTGCCTCTTAAGCACTTGCGCGTAGCACCTTGCCGCATAGCGCAGATTACACTGTAGTTCCTAAGCCTGAACCTAAGCCTATAAGAGAGGCTAAAAAGTTTGGTTTTGACGTAGGGTGGGGCGAATTGGCCCTCTCAGTTATTCGCCATGTGGCGGGTAATTGGAGGAAATGTTTAAGCCTGAACCTCGGTAAAAACAGAGTGCGAACTGGTATTGGGGTGTTTTCCAGGTATTGGGTATTGCGGTTTTTGTGTACCGATTACTTGGGGCCTGAAAAAATCGATGTTGACTTGAAAAATCGATGTTTAGGTTTAGGAAGCCTTTCCAGATGGTGATAAACCGCATTGGGTGAAACTTTCAGGATTCAATAAAAAGCTTTGTCGCACAGCATCGCGCACGATTTACGAGTGTGCCAATGGAAACTGCATTTTGTTTAAATGGATTTTGGATGCCAGAAACGACTGCGGCGACTGGTCGGATGAAAGTGCCAAGTGTCTAAGCTGTTAACGGCGCTAATGTGCGATTTGCTGCAGACCCGTGCATTCTGGGCTACAAGAAGTGCGCAGAGGGAATGCGGTGTAGGTACACAGCGCCGAGCAGAACTGTTTGCGAGTGCCAGAACCCTACTGACATCTTCAACGGCACTCATTGCTATGCAGGTAGTGATCTAGCACAAACTACAGGTCAAGAACGCTTCACTAACAACTAATCTAATCAATTGTTTTGAGCCGCAACAGAGTCGCCGCCCTCTACGACAAGCGTAAAGCCGATTGCGCCCACTTCTTTCGTCCAAATCCCGCCGAAATGTACTGACGACTCGCCTTTGCCGACTAGGAACGCCATCTCCCTGGTTTATGTGGTCGACTCCGGGGCCAGAATGGCGCCGGACAGAGAATTGCTGGTCAGTGCCACTTCGAATCATTTCTTCAGACTTGTCAGAGACAAACCAGACGCTATCGTCAGTTACATCTTGGCTCCGTTTCGAGAAAGTAAGCGAAGTGCGGTACCACCCGCTATAGTAATTTATACACATGTAGTGGATGGATTGTCCTGGCGGGGCCGTAGTCCAGGCCACACTTCGGGCCAACCACGCACACCCACATCCTGCCTTCCTTCGCTACCAGCCGGCACACAGATTCGGTGTCAGTCTGGGCGGGTATCAGTGGTAGCTGTCCCCGTTCCCGTTTAACACATGTTTGGTTGCTATTGTAGCTTTAGGTGCTTAGGCAGCTCCAGTCGGTTCCCATCTACCTGCTCGCTGTAACCAGCTTTCGGTGGTCTGGGTGGGGCTTTGTGCCGACAACCAACTCTGCGGCAAGAAACTTGCCCCGCCAAGTGGATGAGCGCACGAGCATACGCTACACTACATACTGTACATACATGGGCCAGGGTTGCCCACCAACCAACTTGGGCTCGACCTCCCAAACGACCCCACCCACCACCTATCTGAAGCCGACTTTTGTTCCTGGCCCATCCACCAAAATCGCCGCGACCCCCCAAACCGGCAGGCCCACCCCCAAATTTTCGGATTTTGACTACCCCAACCCATTTTTCCGGCCCATGTATGTACATCAACTGTGCCGGCACATATACATGTACAATGTACTACTAACAGGTCATTTTATACAGTGGTTTAGTATGAGGCAGTAAGGTACTTTCAGTCGTACTGGCCCATAGTGAGACTGCCAGTCCTTTGCTGCTGCTTCAAACACTGCAGCAGCTGCGTTTCGAGGGTGGTTCCAGTTGCTCAAAGCCAGTGCTGGCTGCACTGCAAAGAGCCTTGATGGCGGCCGAAGACCGAAGTGTGGCTCTGATCTTCACCGACAGTTCTGCTTCCGACCTCAATCTCTTGGAACAGATTCTTTCCTTGGCAACGCTGAAAAAGATTCCGGTTTTTGTTTGCTTTTGTTTAGGAATACACCTTAAGAGGTAGGTTATCAGTATTGAGTGAAACAAACGCACACGCGCACAACAAGGACGTCACTCGCTCTTTCTCTTGGTCTTGCGTTTGCTAAGACTCGGTGTAGGAAATAGAGCAGAGTTTGTACTGTTATTTTACTAGTGGATTTTCATTTTAACTATTTAGTAAATTTGCTACAAATTCAACCTGTCAATTGATTTTTTATTTTTATTTTACTACCAAGCATATCCCATTTTACTAATTTTATTTACTACAATTTTGCTAGTCATAATGTGGAATTTTGCTCATTTTTTATTTACTACCATTTTACAGTACTACTCATAATGTGGAATACTCACTGATGTCAAGATGTTGTGAGGCTGAGAGTCTGACGCCGGCTGGAGCCTGAGCCCAAATTCTAGGGGAGATCTTAGCAATTTTAGTGTCTGAAATTATAAAAAATTGTAAAAATTGCTGAAAAAATTGCTTGCCAGAAAAGCCCGATCGGGCGGGTCTGGCCTAAATCGTGTGGGGTGGCAGACCCACACAGCTTTTATTACACACTTGATCAACATTTAGGCTCGAATTAAAGAAAGTCCAGTAAAATATAGCAGTAAGTTTCAGGTTGATGTCGTTCTCTCTGACGCTGACTGTTCGTGTGTTTGCGAGGGTCTCAATTCTGATTCGCTGTTAGCTTACAGACGACTGTGTGCAGTGACTCACGGTACCCTACTGCAGATCAATAAGGCTGATCAGGATTACAATACAGTAGAATATTTCTTTTCCTTTTTGTTTCAGAATCATGAACATAAATGTCTGGCTAGTAGGCCCCTTCCCCAACAACCCTAACCCTAAACGGATAGAATAGGCACTAAGGGTTCTCATGGTCAGGGAATCGATTGCTAACATAACCATCACTACTGGATTACTGTATTTTATGATCCTGACACGAAAAATGCTATTTTGCGTTTATGTGTTTCTGTTTCAAGGAAACGCTCGATAGAGAAGCCAATAAGGCAATAAGGATTTTCAAGGTTAGGAAATCCATGGTGACATCATCCCTCGATTACTGTTTTTTGAGGGCCCGACACGAAAATTGTATTTTTTGCGATTATGTGTTCCTTTCCAAGGGAAGGCTGGTAGGTAATCAAACTTATAAATTGTACAGTCGTTCCAGGCCCACAATATACAGTAATCCAGTAGTAATTGCTATGTTAACAATCGATTCCCTGACCATGAAAACCCTTAACCCAGAACTAAATTTGACACCTTAAATGTGAATTTCAGCCAAATCGGTTGAGTTGGTTCCGAGTTATTTCAATCCCCTCAGAAATCTGAAAACCGCCAAAAATGGCCACTTTTCGCATTTTTGGTCAAATTTAGGGGTCCATAACTTTGGAACCATTGGATCTACAGTGAATATGATTATATTTTGAGATCTCCATGGTCTCTAAACTGATTCACTGAAAAATCGCATTCAGTCCGCTACACAGTAAAACCTGATTTTTTCCGTTGCGCAAATTAGCGTTACAAGGAAACGTTGCGCAGATTACATGTAGGTTGCACCGCAGTACAGAGGTTCTCGGGCCCTTCTACAACTTTGGTCATGAGGCAAAAAGCGCTACGATCCGATTCGCCGATAAGAAGTTATTCGCAAAAAACACAGAATTGATTGAATTTTGAAATGTACTTTAGGTTCAGGCTAGGCATATGTACACAGGCATCTTAGGTCAGCCTCTGGCTTAACACAGGGTTCGTGCTGGTCAGTGAATGTCAGAGGATTTAAAATTCGTCAGGAGAAAGTCAGGGGATTTTGGATCTTGTTGAAGGAATTTTGTCGTATTCCAGAATATGTATGCATTCAGTAGTTTGTGGAAGGAGCCATGAATAGTGCCATAATTCAATATTCGTGCTCAGAGAATGTCACATTATTCAGTTGTGTAGGGAGACACTGCCCTGGTTTGGCGGTGGCAAATGACAGGAGGTGTGCGCAGGCCATAGTGTCAGATTTTCTGGTAGATAGTTCACATTAGTGAGAAAGAATTTGTGGTCATACCAGAGAATTTTGGACCGTTAGCTCCACACGAACCCTGTAACAAGTTTTATAAAAACAGTCTGCCTGGTGTTAGAACTGACCGGAATCAGGCAGTACATGTATGGGACGGATACTGTGCGGTCTGTTACCATGAAGAAGCGGTTGAGGTGAGAAAAAGCAGCATAGTGTAGTCTAAGTTCGTTTAGGCCTTGCAAATTGCGAGCATTCAAGCCCAACCGACTGGGTTGGTGACAGCTTCCGCAGCAACGACCGAATCTGCAACCGTAACTGTGCCTATGGACAGTGGTCTAGATCTCTTGTACGGTACTGGCACTGGCTCTGGAATTCAGCTGACCATTGATAGCCCCGGTACGTACGTACGTACATAGTACATACAGTGCCACCGCAAAACTAAAGTCACTACAGCCTTTATGACACATGCATGTACGTACAATGTAGTGTTGGAAAGTCCGGGGTTAAAAAAATAAGTTCAGGTTCAAGTCAAGTCCAACATCGAAATTTCAGGTTCAAGTCCAGGTTCAAGTCCACCATCTAAAAAACCTGGACAATAGGTTAAGGTTCAAGTCCACTGATAATTTCAAGAATTGTTGAAATTTTGCTCCTGTACCGGAAGAAACATTTTCCGTTCAGCTTTTGAAAAATCGGTGTAAAAACAAAAATCCTGAAATGTTTGGAACCCCCGAAAATTTGACAAATGTTGCCTAAATTTTCACTCAAATTTTGAACCTATTGAGTGAGTCCAGTAAAACGAAACAGGTTCAAGTCCGGCTGAAATAAAATAGGTTCAGGTTCAGGTTCAAGTCCACAGATTTCAGGTTAAAAACCTATTAATAAGTCCAGGTTCAAGTCGGACTTGCCAACAGTAGTACAATGTAACTGGGTCTGGAGAAAAACCCAAGGAAAAATTTAACGTCTGTGAGCTCAATTCTTGGTCGTTTGTTCTGTAAATTGGTCTAGAGTTTCTTTTGTAGAAACTGTAGTGGCAGACAAATTTGCAGGAAAAAATGTCAGCTTGTTCTTGTTGGCTTCCAATGGTTCAAAATTTTTCGTTCAGGTGAGCTTAACTGAAAAATCGTTTGTTTCTACTGGCGCTGATCGCTCGGACAAGTTTTCCTCCGAATTTTCTGTGAAGGAATTTTTTGGCCGTGTTTTGTAAAAAAATTTCAGGCACTAAAAGTGCCAAAATTGCATTATTTTTATTTGTATTTGAACCCAGATTAGCCCAAATTGCGATTTTCAACATCATTGATCTTGGTCTTCGGCGGATGACCTGTTGCATGTATTGTGCGTACGCACTCTATTGTACCAGTACTATACAGTATACCGCTAAGTGCAGGAACTGAATTGGTGTCTGAATTTTCAGTAAATGTGCATAGTCTGCTGGAGTCTGTCAACGTCAACGCATTCAGTGCGATTGTTTTTGTCGGTTCCCAGTTGTCGGTTGCTGCTGCGGCCACCGGTCTCATCTCCGTCAAGTTATACGCAGCCGGCTGGCCCGACTTTGAGTTCGGATTCAGTTGGAACCCTTTTGGCCAGTCTCCGCTCTTTCGCCAACGACCGTGGTTTGGTGCGTTTCAGTTTGTTTGTTTGTTTTTATACAAAAACTTGGAAGTTCCACTTCACTTTTGGACAGCTCAGAACACCCCGGAATGCCATGCCTACAAACAACTCGACCGGTTTTGAACCAACAAACAACCGCTCTCGCAGTTGCTGGGAGCTGTTTAACATTTGCTGACGCGTACGCAGTTGCAGGCCTTCCAGAATACGTACTGATCAAGTATCTGCCGGAAAGCCTGCTAAACTTGACGCTGAGCTGGGTTGAAATCCGAGAGAGTGAGACTGGAGCTAAAGTTTTTGGTGGAACGCCTTTGCCCTATGAGGGATCGTTGCCGTTTGGTTGGATTGCTGGTCCTTTCAATCCTAGCTGCAACTATTTTCACATTTCGGTAAACAATGTACATCTACGGTGTGCATGAACCGAAGGTGGTTTGGGGTTTAGGTTTCAGCCGTGAACCATTGCAACGAACGACTTCAACGCGTCTCACGTACCTCAATGAGGGCTTTCGAAGCCAGTAGGAGAAAGACGTTATAGGCAGAGTGTAGTGTTCAGTCCGAGAAATTTGCAGATTTGGCCAATCGTCTGCCGGGCGCCTGTCAAGCCAACCAATTCGACTGCGGACAAGGAGTTTGTGTTGACGCCAACAGCTTTCGGAATTGCAGGGCCGACTGTCCCGATGCCATTGACGAAGGTGATGCTTTCAGCGTTTCCAAATCATTCGGAACAAAACAGCTTATATGACGAGAAAAATTGAGCGGACAAATAACTTGTAAAGTTCTGATTTTGAACGATTGACGTGTTATAGTACATATTACAGCCTTATGAATTTCTGCCAATGAACTGCTGAAGAAGATAAATTGCTCGCTCTTAGAAACATTAACCAATAATACACCTCCCCAGCTCAATATCATCAAATCAAAAGTTTCAATCCTGAGCGTAATTTTCCAGTATCTGTTTTAGCACGACCAATGGACTCTTATCATTGCGAAGGTCGCTTTGCCGGCTGTGCTGGATTCGGCAACAACACATACAGTACGTGCTGTACATGCGTAATCAGTCAGCCTTTAGCGGCGTATGGTACCGGTATTTACGTACATAGGTTAGTGGCAGACATGGGCAAGGGGGGCTGAGGGGGGTGCCCCCCCTCAGGCTCAGACCTACCCCCTCAGCCATACATGGACCGGAAAAATGGGTTGGGGGTAGTCAAAATCCGAAAATTTGGGGGTGGGCCTGCCGGTTTGGGGGGTCGCGGCGATTTTGGTGGGTGGGGTCAGGAACAAAAGTCGGCTTCAGGTGGGTGGGTGGGGTCGTTTGGAGGGGTCGAGCCCAAGTTGGGGGTGGGCAAACCTCCCGGAACCCCCCGGCCCATGTATGCCCTCAGCCGGCCGCTACCCCCCTCAGGAATTTTCTGGAAGAATTTTGTATAGAAAATTATAGTAATAAAAATATGCCTGGATTAGGTGTAAATGAGCTCAGAATAGCTTATTTTGGCTTATTTTAATGAAAAATAAGCAAAAAACCCTTGATTTTTGCCAAAAATCGGACTTTTTGGCTTACCACCCCCTCAGCCCCCTCAGGCGCTCCCACCCTCCCTCAGCCCCTCCCTCAGGAATTGAAAATTCTACCCCCTCAGCCGAAATGCTAGCCCATGTCTGGTTAGTGGTACAATTAATTTGAGTGCGAACTACATACATATGTAGTATTGTGTGTATCATACATGTAACAGGTCATCCGCCGAAGGGGCAGGGGGTTGGGGGTCTGGCGCCGGCCGGGGGTCTGGGCCCCAATTCTAGGAAGGGGGTTGGGCACTTAAAAATCACAAAAAATCTTTAGTGTTCTTTAGCAGACTCCCTTTAGCTTCCAACCCGACGGTGGTATGGTACCCATTTACCTGATCGCTGTCACCTTGGCGTTGTACGCAATAAGTTAAATACATGGACCCATGGAAATTGAAAGGAGCGGTACCGTACACTACAATGCTTGAACCATTGTGGCAAAGCAATTATTGCACTGCTACCATACGCCCTGGGTGTCTGATTGTAGTTCATAAATAATCAGTTGCTTGACTTTTGTTTGCAGAGCCGCTGAGTCAGTGGTGCCACAAGCCCTACGTGTTCAGGTGTGAAAATCGCTACTGCATACCGTATCAGTGGGTGAATGACGGCTCGGACGATTGCGGCGACGGCTCGGACGAACGCCAAAACATCACTCAGACACCTCTGACCACCCCTTTCGTCTCCACCACCACACCTGCAGCCACAACCTCGGTTTTGTCCTTCAATCAAACCATCCGACCGCAACCCGATGTGCTGGGTAAATCGTCAAACATACTGGCTGCTTAACCGACGACTTCGAACCAATTTCAGACCTCTATTCTGCTCTTTTTGACCATTCTTGTCCACTGACTGGAGGCCCCTATTTTCAGTGCGTCAGCGGCGACTGCATTGCACTGGAATTGTTTCGAGACTGCACTATTCATTGTCCAGATGGCAGCGACGAAAGTACGTAGCGTGGCGGCGTCGGCCTAATTGGGCTCTCTGCAATTCAATTATGCATTTAGTGTGTCCCAACGGTATGCTAAAATGCCAGTCCTGCAAATGCGGCCTCCCCAGCGAGCAGAAGGTGCATTGTATCGACAGAGAAGGTATGCGGCGACAGTCTTTTTTTGGGTGCACTGGGACCGTTGTAGTACAAGCTTTGTGCGACCGACGCCACATGTACCCGTGCAGGAACGGAGAGTTCTGTACGCTGAAAGCTAATTTGCTGGATGGAGTTAAACACTGCGTAGACGGCTCTGACGAAGGTGAGCGCTCTCTGCAAACAATGGCAGCTACATACATGTATACATGTAACAGGTCACAGCTGGGGTGGCGGGAGGGGGTCCAAAATTTCAAAAAGCTCCAGAACGCCTGGAAATGCGTTTTTAGCACGGTTATTTTTCAGTAAGTAGGCTAAAAATCGCTGTTTTAAGCTGCCAAACAGCGTTTTAGAGCTAAAAAGAAGCCGAAAACGATAAAAAGGGCTTCCAAACACACCGACTTCTCTTAAACATCAGCAGTGGAAACGCCAGATTTGGTTTCTAAAGGCTTTTCAAGCAATTCTGAGCTAAAAATTAGTTATTTCTGAGCCAGTTTATTAGTACTGGAGCCGCTACTAGTACTTGCATTTTTGGGTCGGGGGTCCCTAAGCTGTCTCGGAGTGAGGGCTGAGGGGGATTGGCCTTTAGTCCATGTATGGCTACATGTGTGCGTACATGTGTTTGTGTTTGTGTTTGTACAGACCCGGCCTATTTGGACGAGTGTTATCTGGGCGTAGACCGTTGTTCGGAGCACGCCACCTGTTCCAACATCCTGGGCGCCGGTTACTCGTGTCTGTGCAAGTTCGGCTATTTCGGCAACGGAACTCACTGCGTCTTGCCGCACTCGTAGTAAACTCTCAGCAGCATAGAGAAAAAGAAGGTCCGAGATTGTGGGCCGGCCGGCCGACTGTAATTGGGCAGGTGTACGGATCCGTTTGAGGTTGGCTGTAGTAAAAACGGTTTTATTGAGGCAGCCAGCGGACAAAGCACCGGAAAGCATGTGAGATCATAATAAATAGATCGGTCCAATCATCACCGACCGTCGGTCGGTCGGCCGGCCGGCGCGAGTCGCTGCTATACAAACGACAACCTTGCGTGCCGGCCGGCCGGCCAGTCAGGGGGAAACGTTGTGCCGATGTTTGAACTCGGCCGTCCGGTGCGATCGACTTAATCGCAACGGAGTGTGCCGTCGATTGTGCGTGTCAAGTTCTAGTGCACCTCTAAAAGTGCTTTTGTTTGGCTGCCATTCTGCACTGGCAGATTGGGTGAGGCCGTGTGCACCTACTGACCCGTTACATAAAACTGAGTGTTTTCCATTCAATTTGCCTCGACGCATCGCCAAATTTGGTCTCGTTTTTCGGCCGCTTTTCATACCCATCCTGAATGTAGCTCTAAGCGCCTAGTTCAGTTGAGCGCTGGTGTGGAAGCCGGGCCTGACTTAGAAAACGTATAGTTAATCGCAGATTGGAAAGTTTTCACTTTCTAATCAATGGTAGTTTTAGTTTTGTAACCGATTACAGAGCTAATGTAAGAGGAAGAGGCGTGCCGTAGCGGCTCTCGAGAGCTGAAAGGCGTTAATGGCCGCTAATCCGCTATTTACCTTTCGTGTCTTGTTGCCGGTGTTTCAGGGCCGGGCAGGCGACCAGAAGTGATGCCATGAGCGTGGTGGCCTCTCTGTCGGTAAGTGAAAGTGTGCATTCTGGCGCAATCGGTGTCACTCGTACAACATCAAATAATCAGTTGTGTATAAATGTGTCCCGTGCGCGCACGCGCATTACGACCTGTCTACTTTGGGTTGTCTGTCACAATCTGTCATGTTTAACTCGCGTCTCCCCACCCACCTTTGTTACATCTAATCGTCTCTGCTGCTGGTGGTCACGCCATGCTGCACTTTCAGTTGTCACCGGAGAATGTGACGGGCCTGTTTCCCGAAGCGGTTCTGCACTTGCAACCGGGCGCGGCCAGCAATCATCTGGCGTCTGGAGGTGTCGAAAATGGCACCACGATTTTGTTGATAATTGGACTGGCCGTCATTGTGTTCGGAGTGGCGGTGGTATTGGCTTTCGCGCAGTACCAGTGGGCCAAAAGCCGGCGAAGGTCGACCTGCACGTCCGAGCCAGACAGTTGGAATTACATGGACAGTACGGGTGAGTTGGCACGGCCTTGTTGCAAGCAGTCAGCCGAACTGACTGAATACTGGGGCGCCCCTATTGCGTAAATGAGCGGCAGTAGGCCACCACCGTTTTACATCCACTAAATGCCAGATAGATTTGTGGTGCAAAAGGACGGAGCAGTTTTTGAGTCTAGAATTAGCCACCGAAACTGGTTAGTCTGCGTGATTGTGCGATCTCTGTTCGGGTAGAAAAATGCCAACTAAATCATAAGTCGCCGTACGACGACACAATTGAGTGACACGAATAATGTATCGACCAATCGGAGCCCTTTCGGCAGAGTTCAAGTGGCGATCGGTCGGCCCGGTCGTGTGGGTTTGTTTGGTTTTTCGATTGGGACCGGTCCCGTCTCGGCTGTATGTACGTAGCTACAGGAACGGGCCTAGAGCAGTGCAAATGTTTAACGGGCTTTCTGGGCGGTGGCCGACTCGCCCGGCTCCCTCTGGCTGGGCGCAAAAAATGGCACTTGGTCAAGTGTTCTTGAATCCCTTGCCAGACACCGACTCGGACCATTACGAATGCTCTAGTGAGGATAGTTGGCCCTCCTCTTCACAAGGTTCCGTTTCTAGTTTTTGCCCACTTTACCACTCTAGTCTGAGCGTAGCTATGACACTAGACGTATTATGGTTAGCCAAAATATCGGCTATAGCTTGATAAGGAACTGTGGCTGACTAGGGCAGTAGTTGTATCCGATGCTAAGCCATCTCGCATAGCTAAATCGCCAACGTACCGTCTGCATGTTTCTCACTGACATTTTAGTCTATTTTCAGGTAGCAGCAGGGCATACAGTGTATTGTCGCGGATCAGTGGCGACCTTCGCGCAACAATCAGCGATTTGTTGATTTCCGGCGAGCAGGTGCTGCTGGAGAAGTTGGTGGGAAAAGGTAGGTGCCTTACCGATTGATTGCATCGCCGTTCTCATGATTAGGTTGTTTTAAATTGAAGGCTACTTCGCAAATGTCTATAGAGGACGCCTGCGCGATCCGCACTCCGGCCAGACGGCCTTGGTGGCCGTTAAAACTTTAAAAGGTGGCCACTAATTTGACCCCTAAACGCTGACGAAATGAAGAGACAGAGCGGTTGCAGGCGACAAGTACGAAGATCTGGCAGCGGTAGAACAGTTCTTGCGCGAGGGGGCAATTATGAAAGACTTCGACCATCCGCACGTGCTGCGTCTGCTCGGGATGACAATCAGCAACAAAGGCACGCCCTGGGTGCTCTTGCCGTTCATGTCGCACGGCGATCTGCGCTCCTATGTGGCTGATCCCCGAAAAGTATGCAGCTTTGTTTGCGCTAAAGCCAGCCAATAGCTGACCGTATCGGTTGACTTAGCGCAAACAGTTTCAGCCGCTTGTGGTGATGGAACTTCTGGACCTGGCCTACCAAGTGGCGCAGGGCATGGCGTACCTGGCCAATCTGAAATTCGTGCATCGCGACTTGGCTGCCCGCAACTGCATGTGAGAGCGTTAACATGACCTTTGTCGCCCTACAAAGATGCCTTAGTTTGATTGTAGTTTTTGACAGGCGCTGCGAAAAACAATTCAACTACGACCACCGCAACCTTTTTAGGATCACCGGCGATCGCGTTGTAAAGGTGGCCGATTTCGGTCTGGCGCTGGATCTCTACGAAAAAGACTGGCTCTTGGAGGAAACGCAGGCTAGGCTCCCGGTCAAATGGATGGCGCCCGAGAGCTTACACAACCGCCGGCTTTTCAACTCCAAAACAGACGTTGTAAGCGTGATAGACTTACCTACGCGTTAACCTAATTTGACTGTTTCGGAAATCAGTTTTGGGCCATTTTTTACATTTCTTACAATACGTGTTTTTTGCTGTAAAGCAAGTTAGCGTTTTAGTACCGGAACCTTACCGAAATTTTGGTTCAGGCGCCTAAGCGGAAAAAGTAGCACGTACGTAGTTTTAGTGTTGGTTGGGACTATTAATTCTCTGTTTTTCTACATCTCTGCAATCATTTCGCTTTACTACGGTGGTCATTCCAGACTAGTAGGCCAGTCGGATTAAAAATCACTAAAACTGTTTTAGTGGTCATTTGGTGTGCTAACCTGGGAATTAATGACGCGGGGTGCTGTACCATACTACGAAGTGGGTAATTCAAAATTGTGCGAGTTGCTTGACACGGGACTGAGATTACCTCAACCGGTCCAGTGCCCTGAAGATGTGTAAGTCCAGTGTTTTAGTTCTTCTTCAACTTTAGGTCAGTGCCAACAGTTCTTTCTGTTTAACTGTTCCGCCTTTGTCTCAGTTTTGCAGGATTTAGCCCAGAAAGTCAATCCTAAAATGCATTTCGGTCACATTTTATCACCGCAAAATTTAAAACGACGCCGAAAATTATCAGGATGGTTTCTGGTCCACTTGTAAGTTTCAATTTAGCCCCAAAAAGGGGGACTTCTACTGGAACGCCAACCAAACCGAATTCTTTTTTTGCCAACTACAAACCAATTAGAGTGGCACAGACCGAACCGGTTGTACGTGCATAGGTGTAAATTTGTATGTAAATGAGTAGTTTCAGCTTTCTGCTCATGCTGTCGTGCTGGCGTCACGTGGCGTCGGACCGGCCGGATTTCAATGTGCTAGTCAGTCAGATACGTTCGTTACTCCACGTACACTCACCAGATCCGTACACTCGCACAATTGCTGTGGGGTCGGAAGAATTTTTCGTGCCAATTTTGCCCGGCAGGATTTACGCCAATTACTTCTCTCACACCAACCATTTGAGATAACAAATCGTTGCTTTCTTTCGTACGTTTGTGCCGGGTTACACTGCCCTTCTTTACTACTACTACTACTACTACTGCGTATCTTATAGCCAAAGTAACACATATCATTCGGTAACTGCGTGCAATCAATTCTTTCCAATAAATGACTATCTGTACGGCGCTGACCTCTCTCTCTCTACCTTCGACGATTAGAAAATTACGAGCGATTGAAACAGTGCAATCGTATACTAAAATGCTCAGCTGGCAGCAGTGAAAACAATAGACAAAAACAGCAACAACAACCTGACGCAAACAACAACAACAACCTCTGTGCGAAAGTGTATCAACAGTGAACAAAACCTACTACAGCGCAGCGCTCACGCACAGCCGCACTGCGTAACAATCATATCGCGCAAACTTTTGATGACAAACTTGCCTTTGCTCCTTACCAGCACTTGCAGCGGATTGAGAGTGTTGGGCACGCAGACTGCGTCGTGCACAGAACTGCGCGGATAATTCTTAAGGTAGGTATTGCGCAGCATGGCGTTATGGGTGGCGTTCCACCGTCCGTCCCACAGGGGGTACTGACACCGACCGACGCACTGATTAGCGAAGAAGCCGGTCGGTTGGAGAAACTGGTCCATGCCCACTTTCGAGAACTCTATGTACCAATGACGCAACTGACAAGCGCCATCGTTACTTCTGGCGCTCGGGTATCGACGTCGACGGCTCGATTCCGGCCGCGGATTGAAAATCTAACAATACGCACATCTACAGTACTTGCAGCGACGATTTGGGCCTCCCCTGACCAATCGCCCCCGGGTGCAAATCCACTGGACTCATTGCGTGTCCTTTCTACATAGGACATTCAGGCACTTAACGCCGTTTATGGTACCGACACCATATAAGGTGCCGGTACCACATATGATACCGGTATCGTAGGTAGTCGTACCATATATGGTACCGGTACCATATGGTACCCCCACCTTCGGGGCCTGTGGTGGTACCATATAAGGTACCGGTACCATATATGGTACCCCCACGTTCGAGGTCTGTGGTGGTACCATATATGGTGACGGTACCATATAAGGTACCCCCACCTTCGCGTTGTTACCGGTACCGGTACCATACATGTATGGTACCACTCTGTTCAGATTTCGTACCATATATGGTAGTGGTAGCATATATGGTACCGGCACCCATGGCCATGGGTTAGGGGTACCATCTACGGTACAACCACAGTCGCCGAATCTTGGGGGCACCATATAAATATGGTGACGGTACCATATATGGCACCACTACCCTCGGTACCGGCACCTTATATGGTGTCGGTACAATAAACGGCGTTAAGTGCCTGACTGTAGGACGTAGAGGCGTAATGAAGCGAAGAAAGGCGATTGAAGCACTTACGGTAGGCAACCATCGGTAGAAGATGAGCAGGGGTAGGTGGTCATTGTGCAATAGGAAAATGCGCTTCAGAGGCACCCGGTGACGTCGTCCGAACGCCAGACGTATGCAGAAGTCTGATTGGTTTCTCGTGAACGCATCCTAAAAGTCGGCGCAGTTTTGATGGCGTGGCGCTTTATAGTCTTTAGATCACACTTGATTAGTTAGAAAGCCAGCTGAGTCAACATAACAAGATAGAAAAAAGAAAACATACAGCTGTATTTAACGTTCGAAGTGAAACATGGTTAGAATAGATAGTAATTTGTTTGCACATACATAGCGACAACAAGCTGTATGAAGAAGCCCCAGTGCCGCCTATTCTACCTATCTTTCTGCCCACCTACATATAAGTACCACTTACAGTACACATACCATTAGTCATACCTGTAACACGGGGAACTGCTCCCATCCGACTTAAGCTAGACCGCCAATTGGGTACCCCCTCTGGCAAGCAATTTTTAGCAAGTTTTTAGGATTTTTCTTTTTAGCTGTATTTCAGCCCAGATTAGCGATTTTTAGCCAAATTTGCGATTTTTGAGCGTTTTTAGTAGCCAACTCCATCGCCTAGAATTTGGGCTCAGACCCTCCAGCCAGCGTCAGACCCCCAACCCCTTCGGCGGATGACCTGTTACGTGTATGCCGTTAGTTAGTACCTTGTACATCAGTGGGCACCTCAGGCCAGGTAGTACAAGGTTATCAGCCATACTGTTTGTTTACTAAAAAACTAAAAATCTTAGTCTTAGAGTCTTAAAAAAGTCTTAGAGTACTGTCTAGCCGAAACTTCCAAAACCGATATTTTCCGTGCTGCCCCACGGATTTCTGAAAAGCCAGCTGTTGGCATTTCCATTTCAATGACTATTTCTAGAACCACAGAAAATAATGATAGCTGTTTTAAGGGAGAAATTTCTATCTCTGGCGGTTATGCACGGTCGGGTATTTTTGAAACTGCCAACCATACATGTAACAGGGGGTCTGGGGGGTCTGTCCCCCACCCGACTTAGGCCAGACCCCCCGGATGCCCCCCCCCCCGAGACGATTTCGCCGAGCCCCCCACTCCGATTTTTCTGGCAAGTAAATTTTTGAGCAAATTTTTGCAATTTTTTAGAATTTCAGACACAAAAATTGCCAAAATCGCCTGCAAAACAGCACTTTTTAGCTGTATTTCAGCCCAAATTAGCGATTTTTGGCGATTTTTAGCCCAAAATTTGCGATTTTTTCGATTTTTGAGCGTTTTTTAGTGCCCTACCCACCTCCCAAAATTTTGGCTCAGAATTTTAGCCCAAAATTTCGGCACCCCCGGCCGGCGCCAGACCCCCCAACCCCCTTCCCCCATCGGCGGATGACCTGTTACATGTATGCTGCCAACCTAACCAAGTGGTTAAGCAGGTGAAAGGTGACGAAGACAGTCAGACCTTGAATGCATAGGACAAGTCAATGTGAGCGAACTTCTGCAGCACCGGGCTGATCTGTTCTAGGCGAAGGCGATCGGTAAGCGACTGGGAGTTGGCGCCGCATTGGGAAGGCAGATAGACCAGTAAACGTCGTTTGCGCCGTCTGTTCGGCCGCCGGCGCTCCAGTACCACTTCGACACGAGCGTATTCAGTTTGCGACAGCAGTCCGCTCAGTTGAAATCGTAGCATCCCTACATGCAGACCGTCTAGTAGCAGAAGGTTTGAAGGAAAGAAAGCAAACCGTCGCTGTGCACTTGTCCACGAACCGCCTCAACCACCGTCTCCGCTGCAGGTTGCTCGTCTGCGTACTCCTCCAAGAACTGATTGTAGGCATTGACAATTTTCTCCAAATAGCGCGGCACACCAGTCAACGGATTTCGAGAGGAAGAATCGCCGAATTCCTAAAAAACACTGTACATAGGATATCTATGTACAATATGTATGCGTGTTGTACGACAAACAAGTATAGCTACATACGTACATGTATAGTACTGCTGATCGCAAAACGAGAATTGCTTACAGTGACAGACAGTCACAGGCACTTACGCCGTTTATGGTACCGGTACCACATATGGTGCAGTATGACCACAGTGGCTGAACGTGGGATACATGGTTCATAGTACCGTCACCATATGGTACCGGTATTTTATATGGTACCACCACAGTCCCCGAACGTGGGGGTACCATATATGGCGCCACTAGCCTAGGTACCGGTACCATCTGTATGGTACCGGGCAGGGCACCATGTATGGTGTCGGTATCATAAACGGCGTGAAGTGCCTGACTGTTAGACTCGCCTTTCTTCTTTCGGGTTAGGTGTAGCTGGGGGAATCAGGGAAGGTCAGAAATGGAAATTAATTATTAACTTTATTATGACTATGACTGCGGAGAGTGCCCTATTCTGATGCGTCCCCTGGGTACTTTTATGTTTCTAAAACAGGCCCTCCGGAGCGTGCCTGTACTGATGCGTCCCTTTAGGGGTCCGATCCGATCTGATTTGCGGGGGGCCCTTACGGCCTACGATCAGACTAGAGGTCCATTTCGCTACTCCCGTGATTCGTCATCTCGGACGTTGCCCTTCTTTCACTGCCAGACACTCCTAGCCATGCTGCTGGGCGCCGGTCACCAGGAGGGCGGCCGGCGTGTCGATGCCATGATGCAGATCCAGTCGGTTCCCATTTTACCTACTAGCTGTCACCAGCTTTCGGTGGCCTGGGTGGAGCGTTGTGCCGACGACCAACTCTTTGCGGCAAGTTCTTGCCGCGCTGAGAGGATGAGCGCACGACGTCGCGCACAGTGGCTTTGCGGCCTAAACGACTACACCAACTGTGCCGGCCCCTTTAGGGGTATTTTCATATTTGGAAAACAGGCCCTCCGGAGCGTGCCTATACTGATGCGTCTCTCAGGGTACTTTTATAATTTGGCAAAACAGGTCCCCCGAGGTGTGCCCTACGTTGATGTTTAGTGATCATTAGACTCGTCAGGCGAAGGGCTTTCAAATGACATATAACAACCATATTTGGACGATTTTGAAATTTTACCAAAAAATAATCGATAATCGATATTTATCGAGAAAACTTGTTTATTTATAATTAATTATGATCATTAAAAACATTAATTTCTGTTTGGGATCGGTTCCTGATTTCCACCCACCAGCTACACCTGATCCCTTCTTTCTTTCTCCCTCACCTACCTCAACGACAACAGCCTGATGCTGCAGTAACTTTTCGAGACGATCATTGAAAGCTGAACCACTAACTAGTATTGCAAGAACCATCAGCAAAGACACAATTAGACTCGACTCCATTTTTGGTCTCTATTTTATGCGACTGGCAAATAAAACCGGGCAAGTAAAAAGTGAACGTGAACGTTTTGGTCAAAACAACGGAAGAACCACTCCATGCAAATTTTTGCTCAACCGAACAAAAGTAATTGAATAAACCTGCACAAAAACTTCTGGTGGCAATATGCGGTATAGCGTTGCGTAATGTTCATGTTCGTCAGTGTCCACCAGAATAAAAAGCAAACGATGGAACATCACAGGCGAACGCAGAAAAGAGTAATTTCACAAGAGACAAAGTAGAGTCAGAACATGGACGTTTCTTTAACTCGAAAGTTGACTATCTATGCACAATGATGCCACACGCCAATAGAATACTACAGCAGCACGATAGAACCTCTATAAATGGGATACTCACGGTGACCAAAAAATAGTTCCATTTTATGATGACATCCAGATCCAGTGGCGTAGCCAGGGGGTGTAGGGTGTGTACGTACACACCCCCTTTGCGGTAGAGGTAGGGAGGAAAAATTAGACAAAAATAAGAGGAATGAATTAATTATGTACTAAAACCGTCATTTTATGCTCAGAATACCTTTTAATGCGTTTTCGAAGGCTAAAAATTTTCAAAAATTTCGCCCTGGTTGGGCAGAAGCGCAACCAGGCCACTTTAAAATACTAAAACTTGTCATTTCTGTTAATTCTAAGCTCAGAATGCTTTTTAAACACGTTTTTGAAGGCCAATTTTGCGAAATTTTCTCGCTCTTGTTGGGCAGCGGCCCAACCAGGCAACTTCAAAATTTTTACACCCCCTTTGCAAAATCCTGGGTACGCCACTGATGACATCTATATGCTAGTACATCTGCCCGTCCCTAGGGTCTGAGCAGGGTTTGGCATCCAAAAACTTTCTCTTTCCATCCGTACCGTCTCACATATACGGGGGTTTGATTCCATGTTACAAAACTCCGCCCACTTATGTCATCGACCAATGACGACGTTTGCAATTTGCTACGTTGCTCTCACAAGCAAACTAACTAAGTCTAATTGAAGAATCTGAATTAGCTGCCGTGTTTCATATCACAGCGGCAAAGCTGTACTTTCTTTATGTATGAAAGATTTTTGCTTTTGTTAAAGAAATTCCTAATAGTATAGGTTTAATATTGGGCGTGGTGACGTCATTGATTGATGATGAGTTACCTATTTCGTAAGTAACGTTACCAATTTATCGACTTGCCCGAACTTGTTGCTATGACTCAGTAGTTCGACCGAATATAAAAGGAAACAAACACGGCTCGGCCGCGGGCTGTGCGTTTGAACCGGTGGCTGTTCGATTTTACGAAATTTAGGTAGGAACGTGAGTGAGATAGCTACAGCTGTTGCTGTTGTGACTTGTTGTTAAGGTGGTGGGTGGGTAGGTATCATACGTGTGGTTCTTCGTATGTTATTTCAGACAGGGAGAGTACTTGTTTTAGATAGCTACTGATCTTCAGAATATGGATCCAAACGCAGTGGAAAACGTACTCTACTTGGCCGATTCGTACAAGGTAAGCGAGGTGGATGTTTGTAAAAATAATAGCGGAAAGGTTGTGTTGAATATCGATTGGCGTCGTGGCCACTCCATTAGAGCCATTTAGATCACGCACCACGAGCAGTACCCACCTGGAACCACGCACGTCTACAGTTATTTCGAGAGCCGAGGCGGAAAATTTGCAGAAACATGCTTCTTTGGTCTTCAATACATACTGAAACGCTGGATGCTGGGGCCGGTTGTCAACAAACACATGGTTCAGGTACTCACAACTGCGCTGTGAAAGTCAGACGGAGGAGGCAGCAAATTTTAGGAAGCCAAAAACTTCTACATCGCCCACTTTGCACAAGACGTCTTCAATGAATATGGCTGGAACTACATTTGTGAAGTGTGTTAGAGGCATCCGAATTTTTGTGAAAAGGTTTTACTCTGTTTCCTTAGAAACACGGAGGTTACCTGCCTCTTAGAATCAAAGCTGTACCAGAGGGCAACATCGTTCCAGTTAGAAATGTTCTATTCACTGTAGAGAACACAGACCCCAATGTGCCATGGCTGACTAACTGGTTTGAGGTAGCGTAGCCTCTTTCTTATTGTTGAAAGCTTCTCACAGAGATTACTGTTTTGCCAGACTTTGTTAGTTCAAGTTTGGTATCCTCTCACTGTTGCCACCAATTCGAGAATGCAGAAGGAAGTGATTGCCAAGTACTTGTCAGAAACGGCCGATTCCTTAGACGGACTGCCTTTCAAGTTGCACGATTTCGGATACCGCGGTTCATCCTCAGTTGAGGTGCTTTGCAAATCAACTGACCTGTCATTTTATAAGCAGAACATATTATTTCAGAGCGCAGGTATTGGAGATGCCGCTCACTTGGTCAACTTCGTTGGTACTGACACTATCGCCGGACTGCAGCTATGTCGAAAGTTTTATCACTGTCCCATGGCCGGATTTTCTATTCCGGCAGCCGAACACAGGTACAAAATTGTCTCTTTACTCACTGCAAATTTTAAAGTAGTTATTTTTATCAAGGAAGAAGAGACCATACATGGGCCTGGGCTTATCCTCTAGTCAGCCAATACTCAGTTTGCACCCCCAGTTTTGGCGACCGTTTTCGGGAAACCCAATCGCAGCAACTTTAGTCGTACCATGTACATTTTTGAGTACTGCATACCATTATTAATAGTTTGGCGTTGTCTGTAAAACTGTGGCAGATGTGTTCACACGGGGATCAGCACCCAGTCGTGTGACATAACTCACGAATAACCTTATTTTTAGTTAACTTATCGCCCCAAAACTCCCACAGCCATGCCATGCCATCCCCTTAAGTTCGCCCGGCGGCGCATCCAAAAATTCGATCAATTTTATGTAGCACCTTCAAGCGCTTGTATCTCTCTTCAGAATCAAGTTTTCTGGCTGAAATTGTGCTATGAAATTAGCTATTTTCCTAAAAAATCGCCAACATTTTAGGCTAAAGAATTTGGGCGGCCGAAGGGGCATTGGCCGGCCCGTATAGGCAGGCACTTTAACGGTTGTTTCAGTACGATAACGACGTGGGGCGAGAAAGGCGAAGGGGCTGCGTTCCGCAACATGCTAGAGAAGTTCCCAACCGGTCTGGTGTCTGTGGTATCGGACTCCTACGACATATTCAACGCAGTCCAGAAGGTCTGGGGAGACGAACTGTTTGACCTGGTGCTCGAACGCAAGGACAAAGGCTGTCTAGTAGTGCGCCCTGATTCCGGCGAGCCGAAAGATATCGTTGTTAAGGTATTAAACGAGAGAGGTGCATGGTCGGCAGCTCAGGGGGACAGCCAGGTCTCCCTCCATGCGTAGTTGGCCTGACTCTAGATGCAAATTTTCGGCGGGAAGTTTGCATTTTCTGCGATTTTTTGTCTAAAAGGTCTAATTTTCGAGTAAATTCAAAAATTTTAGTAAAAATCACATTTTGGATTAAAAAATTGCTGAAAATCTGGTTTTTTCAACTAAAATTTTCTCCAAAAATCGAAAATTTTTGGGTTCAGTGCGTAATTGCTAAAATTTATTTCAGTGACTTGGAAAACGCATCAGGAGACTTTCTAACAGCTTTTAGTAGAGTTTTATTTTTGTCCCCCCTGGGACCCCCATGCACATGTATGAAGACGGGTATATTTGCAGGTTCTCAATCTACTGGCGGATGCATTCGAAGTGAGCACCAACTCTAAGGGCTACCGCGTGCTGCCGTCCTATCTGCGTGTGATACAAGGCGACGGCATTTGTTACGAAACCATAGACGAAATCCTGGGCGCCATGAAAGAAGCTGGCTGGAGCGCTGAGAATCTGGTTTTCGGTACCGGGGGTGCTCTGCTGCAGAAACTTGACAGAGACACACAGAAGTGCGCATTCAAGTGCTCCAGCGTCACTATAAATGGAGAGGAGGTACAGTAGTTGATTTATTTACAATAGGACGTTGTGTAACACCGGCTACGATACGATGCTGACGGGGATCAGGGGTTAGCGGCCCATCTCGCAGCCCATTGCTTGTCGAGCCTACGTGTATCGCCCTTTTTCACTCCCCAGTCACTAGTTCTGCACTTGGGCTTTATACCGTAGACTGCTCTTTGTGATAAAACACTCACCGTAGCGACAGGATGACCGTGTACATGTATAGTTGCGTCGCTAGATGTACTAGGGGGTTTCGCGGTTAGCCCCCCAAGCTGGAAAGGCCAAACCCCCTCACCCCCGAGACAGGTTAAGGGTCACCGACTCAAAAATACAAGTACTAGTAGAGTAGTGGCTCCAGTACTAACAAACTGGCTCAGAAATCACTAATTTTTAGCCTAAAATAGGCTTGAAAAGCTTTTGGAAACCGAATTTGGCGTTTCCACTGCTGATACTTAAGAGAAATCGGTGTTTTTGGAAGCCCTTTTTGCCATTTTTTGCTTGTTTTTAGCTCTAAAACGCTATTTGACAGCTTAAAATAGCGATTTTTTGCGTCATTACTGAAAAAAACGTGCTAAAACGTTTTCAGGCGTTTTGGAGCTTTTTGAAATTTTCGAGACCCGTCTGGGTGAAACCCCCTCGACCCCCACATGAGTTAAACCCCCCTACCCGCAGGTCGACTCGGAGCTGTTACATGTATGCTGTCTACAGTTGTAAAATTTTTTTACAAAGCCAAAAAGTTTTGCTTTTTTAAACTATTATTTTGAATTTTTAAAAAATTATAAAATGTAGTGAATTTAGCATCTAGGCGACGTGAGCATGCATCCGAAACTACTTTGATGACAAAAGCTAATACATCGGTTCAAACAGTGTTACAGTCTGACTGAGAGTCGATATTCTACCTGCAGCATTGCTCACACAGGCTTAGAATAGGCATAAAATTGCCAGAACTGCAGTGCTAATTAACATCTGAGGCTAAATTCAGCGATTTCACCAAAACATTTTCATACATTGAATAAAGTAAAAGTTTTTCGAAACAGGCCTTCAGAACATACATGTGCATGGTCGGCGGCTCAGGGAGGGACGGCCAGATCTACGTGCGTAGTTGCCTGGATACAGGTGCAAATTTCAGGTGGGAAATTCAAATTTTGGCGGGAAATTTGAATTTTTGCCCAAAATTTTGGCGGGAAATTTGAATTTTGTCCATATTAAAAAAAAAAAAAAAAAAATTTTAAAAAAAAAAAAAAAAAAAAAAAAAAAAAAAAAATTTTTCCTCTGGCTTTCTAGCAGCCTCTAGCAACGTTTGGTAGATTTTCATTTTCGTCCCCCCCTGTCCCCCCCTGGGCACCCCCCATGCACATGTATGCTTCAGAAAGCTTTTCATCTTTCTTTCCAGTTAATTGCAGACGAGAAGGCAGGTGAAAAGGTAGTTTAGTGAGGCCGGTTCTTTCTAGCGCTTGGTGTTCAAAGACCCCATTACTGACAAGGTCAAAAAGTCGAAGAAGGGCAGACTAACTCTTGAGCTGGAAGACGGACGCTACACCACAATCACTGAAGGCAAAGGCGACCCGGAGAAGGTGATTTTTGCTCGTACATTCTTTTTCCATCCGCATGTGTCGCTTTGGTTTAGGATCAGCTGGTGACTGTTTATGAAAACGGACGTTTGTTGGTGGATTGGACGCTCGAACAGATTAGAGAGCGAGCGGAAATTGAAATAGTTAGAAGGAGCAAAGCGACCGAAAACTCTGCTTAACTGTCTTCGTTAACTTTGATGAACTGTCTAGCATAATTACTCATTCCTTCATTGTGTCGTCGGTGTCCAAGGCTGTGATTCTGTCTAATTTTGATCTTGCATGCATAGATTTGCCAGTCACTCGTTTCTTTGTCTGTAGACTATTAATCGGTGTGTGCCTTTAGAGTTCTTTGCATTTGCGTGTAGTATTGATTCATTTCGCTAGCCCTTTCTGCTTTTTATTCGTGTAAGATTGTAACAGCTGCTGCAATGTTCGAATAAAATTGAGTTTTAAGGGTTGCTTCCATTTGTCTAGCAAAATTTGGTCAACTGCCGTTTCTACTGTTGGTTGTGTGAAAATCGGTGACTGAACATTTGGCCCAGCTGAAGTTTGTTCTTTGCTAAAGCGTGCAAACGCCGTTTCCAAACCTCGCTTAGGCCTTCTGCGTTAAAGAGATAGCGAACTGTTGGATAGTTGTGGTACAGTCATGTCTCGTTAATCCGGACAAGTTGGGACCAGCAGATTTTGTCCGGATTAACGAAACAAAATTTAAAAACGTTATTTTTTAGCTTACAAGCAGTACCGCAATGGTCTCTTTACTGTTAGAATATACACGTAACGGTTTTATCGAATTTTGCACTACAAAAAGGCTCTAAACAAGTGTAACTCTCTATTTCGGTGACATAAAGTCTGTGATCGAGGTCTGTTTACTGCAGCTAAGTTTGTAATCGCTGTTCCAAGCGACGGAGGCTGAGCACTTCATCTGCCGTAAAGTACTCCATGTCACTTTGGCAGAAATTACTGATTGAAGCCTGGGAACTGAAAGCCTCTAGACGAGTGGGAGGTGCTTGTGGATTCCCAGCCAGCAATTCTACCTCATCCTCTTCGTTTGACAGATTAGAGGACTCCTGCGTATGAAGAGCGACAAGCTCCTCAACTGATACTTGCTCGCCTCATCGGTGGCTTCCTGGTTATCAGTTTCGAGCCATTGTTCACCGACATTGAATATTGAATGGCCAAATTCGATCTTTTTTTTGCAATTTTTGTTTAGCTAGCGAAAAGTCAGTCATTTCTGCCAAAGTGACATGGAGTACTTTTCGGCAGTTGAAATTTTGAGGCGCCAACTTGCGTCCGGATTAAAGAGTCAGGCACCAGAATTTGTCCGAATTAACGAAATCCGGATTAACGAATCATTTAACGTGTAACAATCGAAGTTGGGACCTGGAAAAACGTGTTTGGATTAACGAATCCGATCCGGATTAACGAGACATATAACATTAGGAAAAATTGGGACCTGGCCTAATCTTGTTCGGAAGGCGAATATCCGGATTAACGAGGTCCGGATTAACGAGACATGACTGTATTTAGTCTACCACTTTATATTTAGTGGTGTTTTGTACGGCATGGTACCTTCTACGTAGGATCTATGGAGAGATGTCTGACAGTTGAATGATGAAGCCCGGTATTCGCCTGTTACTTTTGTGCAGTCCTGTTCGAAGCGCAATTCGACAGTTTAACCGAAAAACCTACAATTTTCCTGAATTACTTGAAAAAGATTTGGAAGAACGCTTCGTACACGGCTGGGGCCCTGGCGGTCAGAAAGTAAATAAGGCCACCAACTGCTGTCAATTGAAACACATACCAACCGGGGTTATGGTGAAAGTGCACGACAGTAGGCAGTTGACTCAGAATCAGCGGATTGCCAGAGAAAGACTACTTCTATTGGTGGACCAGCATTTAAATGGACCCAACTGCTTCCTGGAGCTGCAGGAACGGGATGCGGCCGAAAAAAAGCAGAGAAAAGCGCGCGACCGACAAAGAAAACGCGAGACGAAGGCTAGATTGAAGGAAATTTATAACAGTAATAATATTATGGAATAGCGCATTCATACTGTAACATCGAACGATCGATAAATTACTGCCACACCCGAACGGATAGAATCACAGAAAAGCATCACAATCACAAACGACTGAAACGGAACAAATTCAGTATAACGGTCAGACACTAGCTGCACTCATGGTACCGGTACTTATCAGTATACATGTAACAGGTCCAGGCCGGTGTGGGGAGGGGTTCTTCCGTCCGTCAGGTGCGGGGTCGAGGGGGTTGAAAATTTCAAAAAGCTCCAAAACGCCTGGAAATACGGGTTTAGCACGTTTTTTCAGTAAGGAGCCTAAAAATCGCTACTATTATAAGCTGCCAAATAGCGTTTTTAGAGCTAAAAAAGCAAAAAATAAAACGATAAAAAAGGCTTCCAAAAACACCGACTTTCTTTAAACATCAGCAGTGGAAACGCAAAATTCAGTTTCCAAAGACTTTTCAAGGGAATGTTAAGCTAAAATTGTTATTTTTAGCCAGTTTGTTAGTATTAAGCCGCTACTACTAGTACTTGAATTTTTGGGTCGGGGAGGGTTGGCCTTTCTAGCTAGAGGGTAACCCCAAACCCCTTAATACATGTATGGTACTTATGGTAGTAGCACCAATGGCATCAACATGTTCTGCGGTATCGGTACCATCGCAGTGACAGATCATCGGGATATACGGTGCCGGTACCATAAGCCGTTAACTGTTCGACTGTAGAAGGAACCAACCCTTGATCAGGTGGAAGCACGTTTTCTGTATTTATCAGCTACAAATTTGGTCCAGTTGTAGGGTACATCGTAGCCGGACAGAAGCTTTGGGACTTGGGAGTGATTAGCAAAGACGGCGCCAAGTTGCAGTAGTTTTTCTTTGGCTTTGCTCATATTGCTGTCGTCCAAACCTTTGGTACAGTCTTCCAGAAAGGCCGTCTTAAAGCCCAGACCTAGAGCGTCTTCTGCCGTCGCCGCTACGCACACTTCGTAAGCCAGCCCACACACGTAGACATCGGTGATGTGCTTGGCTCTCAGGGAAGCTTCCAGATTGGTGGTGAACTGTTTGTTGTTGTCGAAAAAGGCTGAGTAACTGTCAACGTCCGGATGGGTTCCTAGAAATAAATAAATCTAGCCAACGGCTCACGCTACATGCAAAAATCTGTCTGGGGTTTGTCTCGCACATACATGTAACAGGGGGGTCTGGGGGGTCTGCCCCCCCACCCGGCTTAGGCCAGACCCCCCGGATGCCCCCCCCCCCCGAGACGATTTCACCGACCCCCCCTCCGATTTTTCTGGCAAGTAAATTTTTGAGCAAATTTTTGAAATTTTTTTTGAATTTCAGACACAAAAATTGCCAAAATCGCCTGCAAAACAGCACTTTTCAGCTGTATTTCAGCCCAAATTAGCGATTTTTGGCGATTTTTAGGCCAAAAATTGCGATTTTTCTCGATTTTTGAGCGTTTTTTAGTGCCAAACCCCCCCCCCCCCCCAACCCCCCCAACTCCCCCTCCCCCATCGGCGGATGGGATGACCTGTTACATGTATGGTCTCGCACCACCTACGGGCACTACAGACAAACCCCTCGGACCGGCCAATAATTGGAAGCAATTTCTGGCCGTTAGTAGAAAAATTCTGGCCACTGCCCATTTGAAAAATTAGCCTTCAAAAAATATAACATACCGTAGTTTGAACATAGAACTAAGTTTTAGCAGTTTGAAAAGGTCTGGTTGGCCAAACGCCTAACCCAAGCCTAAGCCTAAGCCTAAACCCTGACTACCTTCAGATGTCGTACCATGTTTGTACACTCCCGAATAGGGATACTATAAATGGTGTCGGTATATAATATGGTGCCACTAGCCTAGGTATCATTACCATAAACGGCGTTAAGTGCCTGAATGTGTTACGTACATGTATGCAGCCAGTACGTACGTTCCCAACCCTTCAAACCAAATGCACTGACCCTTGTAAACCTTAACGCTATTCTTAGCCACCAACAGGTTGGGGTGCAATTCAGCCCCGTTCGTTCCCTGCACGCAATGTCTGGGCCAAAGCGTCTGTTCGATTTTCGGCTCACTGAACTGAACGGTGGCGAACGGTCTAATTTGACTGGGATCGGAGCTGATGCGTCGCAGAGGGGCGTTGTCAAAGAATGAAATATGGTTTTCCGGGTGCCAATCGAGCGTGTAAACAACCAAATCAAAGTTGCCCGAATCGACCAATCGGTTGATGGGTCGCAGCGCCTCCTCCGCTCGTTGTTTGGCAGGTCCGCTGTCGATCGACAAGCTGCCGTTGATAAAGTCATTCTGGTAGTCCACCACTATCAGTGCTGACCGTGTGATGGTCAGTGGCCGCACCCAGTGCTCAAAAAAGGTCAGCAACTCCGGTTCTTTTAATTGGGAATCGCCGTCGCGGTCGAACGCATCGAAAATCCAGTCGATTTGCGCCGGCGAGGCGTCCTTGTAGGAATGGCCGAACCACATGTGGAAATCGTTGCGCGACCGAAACAAGCCGACATCCAGACCGACCTTGAATTGTTCTTTCATATCATGACCGGCCTCGTGGTACATTGTGAAGCTGGAATCAGTCGCTATGGTAACTGGGCCAGGCCAAACAGCAGCGACCAACCAATCAAGTGAAGAATATAACCCAGCGGGCGCTTGCAAAGCTGGTAGAACAAATTCAATGCGACAAGAAGTGAAACTGGTTTTATTGTTGGGCTACACAACTGAACACATCAGCATAAATAACGATTGCGACATGAAAATGTGCTGTCAGCAGTAAACAAAGAGCAAAGATCAGCGTCACTTTCGATTACCTTTCAAACACTCACATCTCGTGACTAAGTATAGGTGCGGAGAAATAAATACTACTAGCAATAAGTGCAGCAACAAATCTACATAGTACAGACAGTCAGGCACTGGACTGTAGGGGTGCCCTATTACGGAACCGGTTGAGAGGATGGAAAGTAAAAAGAAAATGTCAGATATTTTCTTAAACTCGAGGTTATAAATGGTTCGGTAAAAAATTCTTCCAAAAATTTCTGAAGGGGCAGAGCTGGTCAGAGTAGGTCAGCGCCTGAGCAGAGCAAGTGCCTGACTGTGGTAGATAGGTAGGGAATATGCCGGTACGCCAGCGTCGTTCAACTAAAATCTGTTCACAGCTAGACACGGACCGAATTGTACGAAAGCTACCGAAACAACACAGAAAACTGTATCAGCGCACTCACTGAGTATCTCCAAGCGTAATAGTACAAATAGCCACACTGCTACACACCGATTGAAAAGAATGCCGGAAATATACAGGCAGCAAGCGACCAACACTGATTAAAACCAAAACAACAAACCGTACAGAAAGAAACAAAGGTGCACCTTAAAGGTAAGAGCGCATGTCCCGGACACGAGCTTTTATGCACATTTTGACGACTAAAACCAACAACCAACCAACCGCCAGTCGGTCGGCCGGTGGTTATGAAGAGGTTGTCTGCAGGCCAAGAAAGTTTCTCGCCTGCGAAGTAAGCTCTAGTTGAGTGCGTGTCCGACCGCACGTTATCTCCAGCCATTTAGAGCTCATCTGAAAAGTAAAGTCTCTATGCTTGATTGTTTTCTAGTCAACCGCACGCTACGTTAGTCCAATACGCCAGCTGTAACAGTGAGGATTTCTATAACGTAGATGGTGTCAGTTCAATTTGAAGCCACACTAGCACTTGATTCGAGCGCTTAGGTATCGGCACCTTATAAGACATGAATCACCCGAGGCCATAAATTGGGGTTAACTCCATAGCCTGCAGGCGCTTCCCCCGAAAACTTTGGAGACCTTTTTTGGGGAAAGCAATTTTATAAATGCTCCAAACCCCGGCCGAAAAAGCACGGATTTTTCCGTCCCCATGTATGCCCGAGGCCACAACAATATTACTTCAGGTCGAACCAAACTAATACCATAGACAGTCAAGATACCTCTGACTTTCCTTCTTTTCCGTTTTTACGAAATACTTACAGTTTCTGGAGTATTTTCAGGTATTTCGCCATTCAATGAGTCAGCATGGCAGTCCAATAAGGAATGACTACATTCACTGGTTCTATAGGTCTTCACCAGACTGGGCGGCGAAAAATCGCAACTCGAACTGTGTACCATTTTGCTCTGAAAGCAACTTCGGTCGGATATCGGTTGGCACACCAAGGGATGGGGCACAGCAGCTAGACAACGGGCGCGCCAACAAAGAACTGCTAATTCCCGAGAGTCCAATAAAAAGGGCGTCTTATAATAAAAACGCACCGGCGTGACGTTAAAATTAAGGGTTGTGTCGCTTTGATTGGCTTGTCGTGCCGGCGAGTGCAGCACATCGAAGCCGCTCTTGTCCTGTTGAATTATTTCGCGCAGATCCTGTGCCACTTGAGACGGGTGATCCGGCTAAAAACAAGAAGTTTTTTTGAGAGAATAGATAAAAATTAATCGCACCGTCACGCAGGGCTCAATTCTTCCTTGTCTCCTCTCTATAGCAGCCAGGGCCTTCTTGAAAGGAGTAGGGGTGCGCGGAACAAAACCAGAGCTTTCACCACTCTTAGGACTGCCGGGAATAAAGACAGAACCGCCACTAAACATAGCAACTATAGCTATTTCCTAAATACTACGCAACTCACTTGTAAAAAGGAGCACAGGCCGACTGTACACAAACACTGCTCGACTGGCTGCGCACCGGGGTTGAAGTGGTTAGCGTCGGATCGCCAGCGAACATCACCCGACCGGCCTTAAAACGAGTAAATTAGAAACGATAAAATAAATCAGTCAGGCACCTAACGGCATAACATAGCACTATTCTGTTTAAACAAGAATATTTCTTTTTAAATTCGCCCGGGCGAATTCATAGCTAATGGCGGGTAAAAACATACATGGGCCGGGGGTGTGGGAGTATACCCCTCCCCTTCGCCGGCCAATACCCCCTCGGCCGGCCATACCCACCCCGGAGGGAGAAAATTTTCGCTTATTTAAGGCAAAATAGGCGTTTTTCGGGACCCCCTCCCGAGGTCTCCATACCCCTCCGGATTTTTCCGGCCCATGTATGGGTAAAAAGTAGAGATTGTGATTAAATGCCAGACTGTAAATAGTACAGTGTGCGTGATGGGTTGACAGCTGAGTTGTCGTACTATGGGCGAGTGTTGTCGAGGTGTGAGTACGTTTTCTGAGTAACATCGACCCGTTCGTCTCTCGCATTTGGGGGTGGTGAGTGATGCAGACTGTGGCGAGCCGATTCTGATTAGACCCGGCACCCGACGGCCCAGACTCTGCACCGACTTGCCGTCGAATCGGTACTCTGAAATAATCTGCATTCTTACCGTAAACAATAACCATCAACATGTAACAGGGTCTGCCCCCACCCCACCCGACTTAGGTCAGACCCCCAATCAAAGACCCCTCCGATTATTCTGGTTAGTAATTTTTGAGTAAAGTTTTGCATTTTTTAGTATTTCAGACACTAAAATTGCCTGTAAAATAACATTTTTAGCTGTGTTTGAACCGACATTAACGATTCTTTTTGCGATTATTACCCAAACATAGCGATTTTTGAGCGTTTTTAGTGCCCAAATCTAGAATTTGGGATCAGATCCACCCCGGCCGGCGCCAGACCCCCTTCGGCGGATGAGCTGTTACATGTACGATCGATAACCACCGAATTACCATCAGCGTTTTCAGGCTGACTTAACGACAGTCCCTGGCCGTTCGTTCCTGATGAGAAATTGGTCTGATAACTCGGCCAAGCACTGGAAGAAGCCAAACAAAAGGGAGACCCGTATGATGAACTGGCAGAGGAGAACCCCGCTGAGCAAGTGAACGGCGCCACAGCGTTTTGTAGATTGCTAAACACAACACTCTAACTTTTGGTGTGACTGGACACAGTCAAGTCACAGTCTCCTTTAGCTTCCTCCCGGCGATTTTAAGGTGCCAGCTTTGTATTGTTTTGTCTTATAAATTAACTAGACTGTTAGTTCAGTATGGTTACAAAATTGAGTGTCAAACATACATGTAACAAGGTCCGGGCTGCCCTGGGAGTAGTGGGCTTCCCTCAGGAGGCGGGGGAGGGGGTTCGCCTAGAGGGGGCCAAGTTTTCAAAAAGCTCCAAAAAGTCTGGATATGCGCTTTAGCATGTTTTTCAGTAAGGCGGCTAAAAATCGTTATTTTAGGTTGTTTAGAGCTTTAATAACGGTTTAGAGCTAAAAACAAGCAAAAAAATAGAAAATGGGCTCCTAAACACGGCAATTTCTCTTAAACATCAGCACCGGTAGAAACAAACGATTTTTCCGCTCAGCTCACCTGAACGGAAAATTTCGAACAACCATTGCGAGCCAACAAGTAAACATTATTTCCTGCAAATTTGTCAGCCACTACAGTTTCTACAAAGAAACTCTAGACCAACTTCCCTAAACTGTCTCGGGGATGAGGTAGTCGGCCTTTCTTACTGGGGGAGTAACCCCAAACCACCCTAGTACATGTATGGTGACAAAGCTAGCACCTCCGATGACCAAAGTCAGTCTAATTTGCGATAAAACTGCTGCATCGTAAGAAGGACAACCACACCTGGTGCCACAGGGAGAGGGCCGATTGTCCAAAAGTGTCCACACTTGGTCCCTCTCCTCCTTGGGGCTGACAAAGCTCACCGAACCGGACATCTGAAAGTTAATAAACCATGCAGGAAACTTTCTGCGCCGCCGATTCCACTCTACACGCACTTGGTAGGAATTACTGAGCAGACTGGTGCCCAGTCCGCTGTCTACGTTCGAGTCATCAGTCCGCTGCTGCTTTTGCTTTGGCTCGCATGACAAAATTCCCGGCACGTTCGACGCGTCAGCATTGAAACTGACGATCGGATTGTACTCAGACAACTGTCGTTTCATCAGGAAACCACTGAAAACGAGCTCCAGCGTCTCAGAATTAGCAAACATAAACAGAAGTCTATAGATCAATCAATAAATTTCCACATCTCGCTCGGTTCCACTTCAACAATCACAATATCCAAGTCGATTTACCAGCTATATTTGGTTAAGATTCCGCCGATCAATAGTTTCCTTCCCTCAGCTGTTGAGTATAAAGCATTGCGGTCGTTTCCGGGTTATCGGCGTTGGCTGCTTAACAGCAAACACAAAGACCGGGCCAGCTTGGCGCGTAGTTGGCACCCGGCCAATAACGCATTACAACGCGTTTTCTTGCGCAGAAAACGCTCACAGACCTACGGTAGATTGACCATCAGGTTAGACCGAGGTCAAGCTAATCACTCAATTATCCCCCATATAAAAGAAGAAACGAACATAGGTACTAGGCAACGTTTACTAACGTATCAGTAATAGGTGAAATCATTTCAAAGAAAATTTATTCATAAGTGTTCACGCAGCCTACACGAGTTACGCCGATCAAAGTTGAAAAACACAACGAAAAATCAACACAAAACAACGATTAATCAACACGTCGGCATAGCAACCCAGCGTATACTCTACTCTCATCGGGACCCGGTCATGTGACTCTATGCGCTTTGCTCCTGAAAATAACATGCACTACATATTATGACAGCGCTACACAAAAAATTCCTACATTCTTCTGGAATTTCGATCTCGTTGCTACGTATTTTGTCGACGATATCGTGCGGATGTTGGCCTTCAACAGCGCAGCCGACCGACTGACAGGTGCCCAGGATTTCCTTGACCGTTCCCTCCAGCTTCTTGGCCATTGAGCGCGGTCGCATGGTGCGCGCGATCGAAATCACCTGGTCCAGAGACAGATTGCCGTTGTGTTTGACTGAAACAGAGTTGACTGTGCCGTGACGGAAAACGGAAGAGACAAAATAAAAAATGATGATGGCCTCTGGGGGATGAGCTTCTGACCACTGAGCACGACCCCAACAGTTGCAGGCAGCCATTGCTCTAGAACTATGTGCAGATTCATTTATCTGCGCCGTTTCCAGACTTCCTTGGCCTAAGCTCGAAATCAAGGCTAAGGACAATATACAGGCTGTTAAAATATAAACGAGAATTTATTTCCAACTTTAGTTTCAGCGGACGGATCTTTTAGCTCTCGGTCTCATTTGACAAGAGCGCGAAATGACCCCCCACCCCGAGATCTCCAGACCCACGGATTTTTTCGGCCCATGTATGATCGATTGGTTGCTCGCCAGTCAAGAACAAGCTATTGAGTCGGGTACTGTAAACGTTTGAGGTGAGCGATTTCAACACACTGCGATTTTCAGCTGTTTTTTTTTTCAGTTTTTTTATGGATTTTTCCTCAAATTCGGAATGGAAAGTGTGTGGAAAGTTTTGCACAAATCTGGGAATGCCTCCAGTAAACTCAGATTGCTAAGTACACGGCCGGCCATTTGCAGGCATTCTCTCAACTGAAGTGCAGCCCCTTGGAAAACACTGCACCCACTCGTAGACTTGGGTTTCCCTTGGTGCCTATTCTTCAAGTATAGCGTTTAAGATTTTGAATAATGCTTACTGGAGGCACCCTTTGCTTTGTGGGAAACCTAGCATACACCTTCTCTCCCGAATTTGCGGCAAAATCCATTAAAAAAATAAAAAACTGAAAAACAGGAGAAAATTGGTCTGCTGAACTCGCTCACTTGAAACGTTTGCACTACCCAATTCAATCGCTTGTTCTTGACCGGCGGGCAACCAACCGATGGGCCATTTAGTGCTTTCAAGAGAGACCGACAACTAAAAGATCTGTTCGAAAATTTCCGTTTTTTAACAACCTGCATTAACGGCGCAGATTTAGCAAAGACAGACGAAGTAAAGCTGACCGTTGGAACAAAACAAAGCAACAGAGAGAACGAAGACAACATGCTGCCTGTGCCTCTTACGTGTGCTCCTCAGTTAGCCAACACTCGCAGTCGAGCAAATGTTGGGGGGATGGGCTCAGTGCCAGAGACAAGCCCGACCCCTAGCGTTGCGTCCAGCCACTCACTGTTCTTCACTTTCTTCCTGTCACGCGGCGGCTCCTTCAATTCCTTGATGATGAGGGACGCCGCCGACGGCACCACCTCTATCTTCGCCTGCCGGTTCTGGATGGTCAGCTTGCACGTGATCTTCAGTCCCTTCCAGTCGCCCGTCGCCTTGGCTATGTCGTCCCCGATCTTTTTCGGCGACTGAAACCAACAACAGTTGAAATCAAAAGCCAAGCAATTTTACACTACTGCAGTGTCAGAACATTTGCAGTAGAACATTTACACAGCAAACCCCCCTCAGCCCCCTTGCCCATGTCTGGTCTGCGGTACGTCGAGCCGAAGTTGGGGGTGGGAAAATGTATGATAGGGGTTCCGACGTCCGTGAAACTACATACTACAAATTATCTCTGTCCGGGAGGAAAAGAAACAACGACGGCTCGACCGGATTCGCGAGTATATATTATTACTCACTACTCATTACCCATTATCCGCCACATGGCGGATAATTTAGAAGGCCCATTCGCCCCGCCCGCCGCAAACCTAACTTTTAGCCTCGGTTTTATTTTAGGCCTAGGGGCAAGTTTTTTAAAGAAATCTCCGCCATGCGCATACATGGGCCGGGGGTAAGAGGGTATACCCCTCCTCGGCCGGCCATACCCCCCTCCCTCCCATCTCCCAAATTTTCGCTTATTTAAAGCAAGTTTTTTTGTTTTTTTTTCCCCCCCCCCCGGGCTCCCCCCCCCCTCCGCCATCCGGATTTTTCCGGCCCATGTATGGCCATGCGATGGGTAATGGGTGGATATATACGGACAAGTCTTGACCGGTACGTCAGCTATCTATTTGCGGTACGACGATACGAAAAGAAAGGTCTATGTTTATTAATTCAGATAGTAATTTCAAAATGCGCGTTTATATTTACCAGTCCGAGAGGTCCGACTTTGGGTGCCAAACTCGAGGTAGCACCGACTTCGCCTCCGACGCAGCGCAGGTACACTGAAAAATATGTGATGAAACAAATACAGAAAGTCCGCTACGCCATGGTTAGTTACGTGGTGGTGATCATTTCATAAACAATAAAAATTCAGATCACACTTGATTGAAAAAATAGCATACCGATTTTAATTTCATTAGGGTCGAATTTTGGCGGCATCTTGGGTCGATTCTCTATTTAATGCTGTTCTTTTCTTCACACTCTCCTCTCGCTCACAACACCAAACGAACGAGGTCGAAGAAATATTTTTCCGCGAAATTGGAGCGCTTCGATTCGTAGCAGGATATCAATTCTGTCGGAATTTGTTGAGCCAAGTATCTTTGCGTTGAATACCTTCAGGCCAAACTATGGAAAGAACAGAGAGCAACTGCTGAAACGGTAGCTCACAGGCGCTTAAAAAATCATACAATCACGTTGTACCAGGTCGAAACCGTCTACGAACCGGAGTGTGAAAACTCATTTACGTTGAAATAAATACATCAACTACGAAGGTCTTACAGCGATCTGTCAGATGACGAAACCGGCACGCATAATCACTCGACTTACGGTTACGATACGTGACATTGACAACAGCTAGCGCTATGATAGGAAGCGACAATATTGACATCTGGCTTCATAGCATACGCTGCCTAGCATTCGTAGCAGCGCTGCCACTACGTAGTTACGGTGTCACTTTCTGGCACATTATCAGCAGATACAGCCGAAAAAACATCGGTACTGTCACACATGTACCAGGGGATTGGGATTATTACTAGGATTAATAAAGACAAGAGAGGCAGTTTCAGCATATTTTCAAAACGGTTCATAAACTGTTTCTGGGCTTTTCACAAATACCATTTGCTAAACAACTGAAAATCTTGTATGAATAAGAACTGCTTCAAAATAATAAGGAAAACCAGCATCAAGGGAAAATGTCCCAAATTTGCTTGATTTGAATTTAGTCGATCTTGATGACACAATGGATTAAATTTTGCATTAAACACATCTCCAATGTACCGATACAATAATTGCCTATACCGCTACAACCTACCTGACTTTAATACGATCGATAGTAGTTTAGAAACGGCAACCAGAAAAAATAGCAGTTGTTTGTAACAGTTAAATGCAGCAAGAATGTAGAAGACGGTAAATATTTAGTCGGCTGGATGCAACATAACAACTAGAGTTTGATATCACTAACAACTATACGAGGAATTGAACAGCAGATGCGAGTCTGCTCTGCGCTTCAACAAGTGCCGCAACACTACTCAGTACAACAAATTCACTCGGCAGTCATCTGGTGCTGCACTGTGGGCGCCGGGCCAAACAAAAACGACGAGTCAGCGCCCTGTCCGGGCTTCGGGGGTAAATTCATCGGATCTTCCACGTGCATCGCTTGAGCTGCAAATACAGGAGCGCATAAGGGCAAGCT
The DNA here is from genome assembly GCA_030248155.1 of Sabatieria punctata. NCBI lineage: Eukaryota > Metazoa > Nematoda > Chromadorea > Araeolaimida > Comesomatidae > Sabatieria > Sabatieria punctata. The sequence goes on along the minus strand of JASANB010004336.1, from coordinate 25,176 downwards.
TGAGCTTTCCTTAGAAAGACTCACAAGGATCAAAGGATGGTGCCGTAAACCTTGTCATCAAAATGCCCACACCTTCGATCAGTCCCAAAAGCACTCCACCTGCAACTCTATTTTACAATTGCAAATGATCAGACCATAATAGGTTGGGGCAGTCAAAATCTGAATTTGGGGTGGGCCTACCGATTCGGGGGGTCGCGGCCATTTTGGCGGGTGGGGTCAGGATAAAAAATGTCGGCTTCAAGTGGGTGGGTGGGATCGAGCCCAAGTTGGGGGTGGGCAACCCCCTAGACCCAATGTATGGATCAGAGCCATGTGTTAAAATTTCATTCATTTAGATTGACGCATTGAGTCTTGAGAAAATATGGATTATATATTTTAAGCTGCCAAATAGCGTTTTAGAGCCAAAAAACAAGCAAAAAATGGCTTTCAAAAACACCAATTTCTCTTAAATAGCAGCAGTGGGCCCGAACCACCCTAGTACATGTATGAGTGGAAGATAAAACCCCAATACACAATACCTGGAAAACACCCCAATACATCCAATATCAGTTCGCACTCATACATGGGCCGGGAGTGAGGGGTATACCCCTCCTCCTCGCCGACCAATACCCCCTCGGCCGGCCATACTTCCCTCGCCCACCCCCCCCCCTCCCAGAGGGAGAAAATTTTCGCTTATTTAAGGCAAACTAAAATAGGCGTTTTTTTACTTTTTTGGGAGCCTCCATCCCCCTGAGGTCTCCAGACTCCCTCCAGATTTCTCCGGCCCATATATGTTCGCACTCTATGGTAAAACAATGAAATTGTCAAATGTCAAATTTGGGGCACTCTGTTTGTCCTATTTCTGCATCGAGACTATAGTCATCAAAAATTGGCAAGTTTCATTTCAAGAAGATCAACTCAATATTCAGTTTTTGGCTGCCAAATCGGTTAATTGGCATGAAGATTGGCAGCAGAAAATAGGTTTTAAGCATACATGGGCCGGGGGGTCTGGGGGGTTTGCCCACCCCCAAACTTGGGCTCGACCCCCCCAAACGACCCCACCCACCCACCTGAAGCCGACTTTTGTTCCTGACCCCACCCATCAAAATCGCCGCGACCCCCAAACCGGCAGGCCCACCCCCAAATTTTCGGATTTTGACTACCCTCAACCCATTTTTCCAGCCCATGTATGGTTTTAAGTGCACTGTGTATGTGAAGAAGATGTAAGCACACCAACAGCAGCAGAGGTGAGAGAAGCAGCTAATCCCGATCTGATTGTGAGCAATCCGCCGGTGACCGCTCCGCTGATGATAGAATTCCAAGGGTCTTCTTTTCGTCTGATGGCTACTAGCAGACAATCGCAGGTGCTAAAGCAACCGCCCCATGTGCCGAACTGACAGCCGTAGACCGCGTACTGACTGCGCAGCATTCGAAACGCACTGCGCAACTGAGTTTTCTGAAACAAAAATCAGTCTGTCTCCTCAATAATAACCGAAAAACTAAGGGCAGGGTTCGCATTCAGCACTAAAACATCCCAAAACCGCAAATACTGAACTTCGTCTTAAAGTCGTTCTATTTAGGGCCAAAAACACTATACAAAAACTTAATGCTACCAGCTTACAGATGCTTGATAGCTATGCACACGTGTTTCAGCACTGCTACCGCTGATATTTGCATCAAAAATCATACAGTAAGTCAAACAAGAAATATATGTAACGGGTCATTCGCCGAAGGGGGAGATGGGTTGGGCGTCTGGCGCCGGCCGGAGGGTCTGAGCGCAAATTGTAGGGGAGGTGGTTTGGTACAAAAACTCTCAAAAAATCGCAAAGTTGGTCTCAAATATAGCTAGAACGTGCTGTTTTACAGGCGATTTTAGCAATTTTAGTGCTTGAAATTCTAAAAATTGGAACAAATTTGCTGAAAGAATTACTGGACGGAAAACCGATCGATTGGGGATCTGGCCTAAGTCGGGTGGTAGGCAGACGCCTAGGCCACTGTTACACGTATGAAGCAAACAGTAAAAAAGCAATAGAACCTACACGAGGAACACTGAGGCCCCACAAACCAAAACCTCTGCCGTAGTTTTTGAATTCGCGGCCAAAACTGAATATGCCACCGCCAATCGCTCCCAGGCAAAATGCACCTCCAATGTCATCGAATATTCGCATTGGGCTGAAGACAAAAGATGGGGTAGCTAGAAACGCTACTTTAACCACGGTATGATTTAATTTAACCACGGAATAAGGGCCTCGACTAAAATTTTCGAAAAACCAAAATGACGAAATTTTTCGAAAAATGACACTAACTGAGGTATTTGTTTTGCGACCCAGACTACGGTACCAGGATCACGTTTTCACGATCGGGAAGTGTCAGAATCGATTCCGGCGGTCAAGAATACCTATTCAGGAAGTTTCAGCCAAATCCATCGGTCTGCCTACGTTTCCCCTTCTATGTGAAATTTTCGAAAAACGGCAATTTTCGCAAATTTTAACCGACCATATAGAGTTGTAAAAAAAATTTTTTTTTGAAAGCCAAAAAAAAAAGCTTTTTTTTATGAAAATTTTTCATTTCGAAATTTTTTTTTTCAAAATTTTTTCCTAACCTCAAATATAGCTTGTAGGAGATGCAAGGATGCATCAGAAGCATTGCTCACAGAGTGGCTGCTGCCCTTCAAAACCTATTTTTAGGCTTAGAATAGGCAAGAAATTGATAGAACTGCACTCCTAATGTATATCTGAGGCTAAATTCAGCGATTTTCCCCCAAAATTTCCATACTGTGAATAAAATAAAAAATTTTCGAAATGGGCCTTCAAAAAAAAAGCTTTTTTTTAAAAAAAAAAAGCCTTTTTTTTTAAAAAAAAAAGAGCCTAACAACACTACGACCATACCTCTGGAAGCGTTTGACCCAGAAGCGTCATAAAAGCATCATTGCAGTCGCCAGGACTCTAGATTCGAACTCTGTAATCAACTCATTTTCGTCGCAATTAGGAAAACAGCTCATTCTTTTACGCTGTGCAAATTAGTGTTCAGATTAAACGTAGCGCAGATTAGGATTTACCACAGGCCGGAGCTCGGCCTTGTCTACAACTTTGGTCCTGAGGCCCAAGTCGCTCCGACGCCTCAATAAAAAAAGTTATTTGCAAAAAACCGCGAAGTCTCTTATTTTTTGGACAGACCATATTTTCACTAATTAACTGTTTGTTTGTCTAACCACTGGTCTGCTGCCTCCAGCAGTTGTATTTTGTGTCCTGGAATTCTCTTTAATCTCTAACTAAGAGAATAAAATAGACAAACATACCACGGTTCTCTGTTGAATTCTGAATCCATCTTGTTCAACTAGGCCGTAATCCTACGCAATAACGTTAGTCGGAGAATGACAGAAACAACCAGAGCCACTCTTCAAAACTGATGCAACCGCACTTGGGTAGGGCTAACTTAACCAACTACTTACCAACTAAAGCCAGACAAGAGGTAGGACAGGAGGACTCTTCTAGACTTAGACGGATTCGATTCAGTTTATGAAAAATTGACAAGAGTTCAAAGCTTGCTGGAATTTTTGCAGAGCTACTGTTATGTACCTAGACTCCAGCTATGTTGCAACAGACACATCCAACAAATGAATGGACTGAGAATGCGTCCCTTTCTCCGTAATAAACATAAAGAACGGGCGAAAATGGCAATTCGGTTTCTTCGAGCCGTTCGAGCGGTTCGCATCGGCAGGCAATGCTGTGGGCGCTGAATTTTGTGCAATCGGCAGAACGTTTTCAGGCTGTGATACTTCTTCAGCGATGTGCTTTCACTCACATCTCTTTTGGCCAACTCCGAATCGCATGTCGAAATACTATCCCGAGAATCGGCCAATTCACTTTGGAAATCAATTAAACTGACGATTTCCCTTCTGATTGTAACGATTTCAACTCTACAAGCTGTGATGCTTTTTCAATGTGCTTTGTGCTTTCACTCACATCTCTTTTGGCCAACTCCGAATGGCCATGCCGAAATACTATCCCGAGAATCGGCCAATTCACTTTGGAAATCAATTAAACTGACGATTTCCCTTCTGATTGTAACGATTTCAGCTCTTCAAGCTGTGATGCTTCTTCAATGTGCTTTGTGCTGTCACACACATCTCTTCTGGCCAACTCCGATTCGCTAAGCCGAAGTATCATCCCGAGAATCGGCCGATTCGGTTGTGGAAATATAAAACTGACGATTTTCCTTCAGATTGCCCATATTTCCTCAATACACTCTCTCTGCCCTGTATTTTTCAGGGTACTTAGATTACCCCTAAAATATCGAAGCAGAACTATTAGGCGACGCCGATTAGGCGATTTAGTGGTACTATTAGGCGACAGGAATAATTTCTTCCATAAGTGCGTAGGTCAACATAGCACTAAAACATAGCACAACAATGCAAACAGTACAACAGCAATTAAAACAAAGCATGAAAAATAGCAAACCAATTTCAAGGACTCATTTAAAAAATATGTGCAACACCATGAATGGATAAATTCCAACTCACTGAGCACTCATTAGTAGAGTAGAAAACATATCAGGATTTCTGCACATGTCGCAGAACATTTATAAAGCGCAAGATGGATGGACACGGATGAAACTGTGTGAGCTGCGCTGCTTCCGCAAAGTTATTGGAGCGATCGTCAGAAGTGCGTTGATGAACATAGGAACCGGAAAATAGGTGGCCGACCTGACGGCCGCAAATGTGATGGCTCGACGCAAGCTGGGGAATAGAGGCAAATGCCAGAGCTGGCACCATCTTGAACGAAGAGCGAAATCTGGGTCTGTCTTGTCTTGTACCGATTCATCAGATGCAATTCGGCCAGATTTTTACGCATGTTTTCCACAAATGAAACATACAGGCGGAAATCTGAGTTAGAAACAAAAAACCCCCAGACCCCCTGTTACATGTATGGTTGCACCGAATATCAGCAAGGGGCAGGGTTGTTTGTTGTTAGGGTTGCCCAATTGAAAGGCTCTGAGAAGAGCGCGGGCTGTCCTGAGCTGTTCGAAAGGACAGTGGAACTAAAAACCAAAACGAAACAAACAAAACCGAATCGGACGATTCTTTCACAGATGGTGCTCGGTTTAGCGAATCGGAGCTGACCAGTACATGTGACTCAGGGCTGTTGGGTCGGTTTTTTCCTCGTTTTTTTCGTTTTTTTCCGAAAAAAACCGGTTTTTTTCCGAGGGGCTCGGAAAAAACTAAAATGCGGAAAAAAACTCAAGCAAGTTTTTAAAGGAAATAGGCCAAATAACTGGTTAAATTCGCTGCAAATACATACTTCGAATTTACGTTAATAGAAGCCTTGCAAGCATTTCCATGGCATAACTTACCTGTTTTTCGCAAAAAATACCGGTGCGCTTTACATCAAACGGTAGGTAATTGATAGCGCAACATTTGCTGAAATCAAAAAACCGGGGTTGGGGGGTTCCAAACGAGCTAGGGGCGCGCAAAGGGGGCGGAAAAAAGTTTTTCTGAAAACGAAAATTTGACAAAAGTTTCTTAAAGTAGTCTAAAAGTACTCTAAGGCTCCTAATTTTTAAGTCCGAATTCGTACTAGTAGGTGGAAAACCGGACTTGGAAATATTCGACCTGAGAAAAGTGCGAAAATTTTGCGACCGGGACATGTTTGACCTCAATTTTCTCACGCTCCACGGGTCTGGGCAAACAATGCTTTACACGAAACGGTAGGTGATAGCGCAACATTTTTCTGAAATAAAAAAACCGGGGTTGGGGGTTCCAAACGAGCTAGGGGCGCGCAAAGGGGGCGAAAAAAGATTTTTTTCTGAAAACGAAAATTTGACAAAAGTTTCTTAAAGCAGTCTAAAAGTACTCTAAAACCCTCAATTTTTAGGTCCGAATTCAAAGTATGAAGCGAGAAATTCGAGTTTGAAATTTTGGTCCCATAGTTAAGCGGACCGATTTTCGGAAGGCTATATCTCAGGACAGGAGGGTCAGATCCACTAATCCTTTGCAGCTGAAAGATAACTCATAAGTATGTATTAGTGTGCCAACTTACAGCTCTCTAGCTCAAAGTTTCAATTTTGGGGTTTGAATACTGAAACTCGATCGCTTCAGAGACTAACTCTTAACCCATCTCAACTGACCGATTTTTGGAAGTGTCCGCCGCCACGAAATTTTTCCAAAGAAACGGACACTTCTAAAAGGCGGCGGACACTTGTTATATAGTATAAGTATACGGCGGATACTTCTCCGCAAAAGAAGTGTCAATGGTCTTTTTTTGGCCTACTCCTCAAGGAGCAGGTGTGTAACAATGTGTTAAGAGTCAGTCTCTGAACTGATCGAGTTTTGCCCCTTTGCCCTATTCAGACCCAAAATTGAAACTTAGGCGCAGGACGTTGAAAGTTGGTGCACTGATGCCCCTTGATGAGTTGTTAAACCACTGCAAAGGAATACCGAATTCGACGCTCCACGCTCGAGATATAAGCCCGCGAAAATCGGCTCTCTTAACTATGGGACCAAAATTTCAAACTCGCATTTCTAACTTACCAGTTGGAGTTTGAAGTTGACAATTGAGGATTTTACATAACTTTTTGAGTACTTTAAGATTACGTAGTCCAATTTCACTTTTGAGGAAAAAAATTTTTTTCGGCCTCCTTTGGCGCCCCATAGCTCGTCTGCAACCCGCCCTAGTCATATATTTTTATTTCAGATTATTGTAGCGCTATCAATTAGCTACCTTTTGATGTAAAATACGTTGAGTCCACTGCCCGCGTTTTTGAGAAATATGGCTCCAAAGTTGAAAAACCCCAGACTTTTGCATTATTTTTGTGCATAAAATTTCCAACTATGATTTCTAACCTACCAGTTGGAGTTTGAAGTTAAAAATTATAGTCTTTACACAACTTTTTGAGTACTTTAAGATTGCGCAGTCCAATTTCACTTTTGAGGAAAAAAATTTTTTTCGGCCTCCTTTGGCGCCCCATAGCTCGTCTGCAACCCGCCCTAGTCATATCTTTTTATTTCAGATTATTGTAGCGCTATCAATTAGCTACCTTTTGATGTAAAATACGTCGAGCCCACTGCCCGCGTTTTTGAGAAATATGGCTCCAAAGTTGAAAAACCCCAGAATTTTGCATTATTTTTTGTGCATAAAATTTCCAACTATGATTTCTAACCTACCAGTTGGAGTTTGAAGTTAAAAATTATAGTCTTTACACAACTTTTTGAGTACTTTAAGATTGCGCAGTCCAATTTCACTTTTGAGGAAAAAAATTTTTTTCGGCCTCCTTTGGCGCCCCATAGCTCGTCTGCAACCCCCCTAGTCATATGTTTTTATTTCAGATTATTGTAGCGCTATCAATTAGCTACCTTTTGATGTAAAATACGTTGAGCCAACTGCCCGCGTTTTTGAGAAATATGGCTCCAAAGTTGAAAAACCCCAGACTTTTGCATTATTTTTTGTGCATAAAATTTCCAACTATGATTTCTAACCTACCAGTTGGAGTTTGAAGTTAAAAATTATAGTCTTTACACAACTTTTTGAGTACTTTAAGATTGCGCAGTCCAATTTCGCTTTTGAGTAAAAAAATTTTTTTCAACCTCCTTTGGCGCCCCATAGCTCGTCTGCAACCCCCCCTAGTCATATCTTTTTATTTCAGATTATTGTAGCACTATCAATTAGCTACGTTTTGGTATAAAGTACGTAGAGCCAGCTGGCCGCGTTTTTGAGAAATATGGCTTCAAAGTTGAATAACTCCAGACTTTTGCATTATTTTACGCACAAAAAATAATGCAAAAATTCGGGGTTTTTGAAATTTGAAGCCACATTTCTCAAAAACGCGGGCAGCTGGCTCCACGTGTTTTACACCAAAACGTAGCTAATTGATAGCGCTATAATAATCTGAAATAAAAAGATGTGACTAGAGCGGGTTCCAGATGAGCTATGGGGCGCCAAAGGAGGTCGAAGAAAATTTTTTTACTCAAAAGCGAAATTGGACTGTGTAGTCTTAAAGTACTCAAAAAGTTGTGTAAAAACTATAATCTTTAACTTCAACCTCCAACTGGTAGGTTAGAAATCATAGTTGGAAATTTTATGCACAAAAAATAATGCAAAAGTCTGGGGTTTTTCAACTTTGGAGCCATATTTCTCAAAAACGCGGGCAGCTGGCTCGACGTATTTTATACCAAAAGGTAGCTAATTGATAGCGCTACAATAATCTGAAATAAAAAGATATGACTAGGGCGGGTTGCAGGCGAGCTATGGGGCGCCAAAGGAGGTTGAAAAAAATTTTTTTACTCAAAAGCGAAATTGGACTACGTAATCTTAAAGTACTAAACAAGTTACGTAAAATCCACAATTTTCAACTTCAAACTCCAACTGGTAAGGTAGAAATGCGAGTTTGAAATTTTGGTCCCATAGTTAAGAGAGCCCATTTTCGCGGGCTTATATCTCGAGCGTGGAGCGTCGAATTCGGTATTCCTTTGCAGTGGTTTAACAACTCATCAAGGGGTATCAGTGCACCAACTTTCAACTTCCTGCGCCAAAGTTTCAATTTTGGGTCTGAAGAATGAGACTCGATCGGTTCAGAGACTGACTCTTTCGATTCGATGTGACGGGGGGGTCGACCATACGACCCTACGATCAGACCCGAGGGTCCATTTCGATGCCCCGTATAAATGAAATCGACCAAGTCGAACTTACCACCTACCCGAGGCTTTAATCAGCCTCAGGAGGTCCCTAACAGATAATTCACTCAGCTCCTGGGTGGTCAGATACCTTCGCCCCAGGATCCTATACCTACGCCCAGCCAATGCGTCACATTGTGTGACCAAATGTTCAGGCGTTTCCTCTTCTTCTGAGCAGAAGGAGCATGTTGGGTCATCCACCAGGCCCATAATGCTAAGATGCTTATTAAGGTTACTACTGTGTCCGGTTAACCAACCAACCACCAGCTTTAGTTCCCTTCTACTAAAACTAAGTAGTTCTCTGGTTACTACCGATCTAGGTCCCAGAACAAACTGCTTAGACTGCCTACAGTCGGTCCTTAGATCCCAGTCAAACTGCAACTGGTTCCTAGCCCAACTTCTTAAAGAGACTGACTCTTAAAATACAATGAAAAATACCATACGGCCAGGTAGGAGAACAAAAACTGACTTCTTCACACTATCGCTGAGCTCCACTGAAAGTTTACAACAAATCTGAATAAGAATTGTGTTAGAAATCTTTGCTAGTGAGTGAGCTACTACCATACGATACACAACCACTCGAGAACTTGATAATACAAACACTCACACAAAACTAGCAAATTCTTCATCACTCCCACTCCCCCTTGCCGACGTCGATTGGGCTTCTTCCGTGCCTGACGGCCGGGGAAAATGAACGAACGAACGTGAGAACTGCTCTGCCTCTGTTCACTCGGCATCTCCGATAAGCTGCTCTGCTACGACACCATGCTGACTCGATCTCTTGCGCTCCACGTTGCGGCCTTTCTGCGCTTTCGCTCGCATCTGTTGACTTGTCAACGGTGAAACAGACTTGCCACTCCTGGACCGCGAACTCAAGTGAATCGCCATTCTTCTCCTCCTCTGTCCTCTTCTTCTCATTCCCCTTCTCTTAACCCTCTTCATCCCCTTTCTCCACTTCACCTTCCACCTTCTTCTCATCACCTTCTTCTTCATCATCCTCTTTTTCCTTATTCTTCTAAACACCCTTTCTCTTCATCTTCATTCTCCATCTTCCTTTTCTTCTTCTTCCTTCCTTCTACTCCCCTCTTCTATCTTCTCTTCCAATTTCTTCTCTTCTTTCTCCTTCTTCCTTCGCCTCTTTATCCTTCTTCTCTTCTCTTCTTCTTATTTTCAATTACAATTATATTTTCAATTAAATTATGGGACCTTGGAAAATTTTTTTGAATTATTTTTTCAATTTTTTGAAAATTGTTGTATTTTTGCTGTTAAAAGACAGTGACAGTGACCCAGGACAGTGAGGTCAGTATAAAGAGGTGACAAATCCTAAATAGGTTATTATTTGATTGAAGCCGTTAGCGCCTCTAATACTTACGCATTTCCTTACATTCACAACAGGAAATAATTGAAAATATAATTGAAATTCCAGGCGAATTTCAATTAAATTGTGCCAGAACTTTTGAATTTCAATTAAATTAAATTAATTAAATTGAAATTAAAAACGGGCCAATTATGCGAATTTCAATTACAATTAAATTAATTTTTTACATTTACAGAAATTCCTGTGCTTGAATCCAATACCGGACTTCCCGTCTCAAATTCTAATGAGAAAGCTGAATTATTTAACAAATATTTTGCTTCAGTGTTTAAAGTGGACGATGGTATTCCTTTAGTTACTGATCGTTTTATTGAAGCTCCACTTCTATCCTCTGTAAATGTTGATTTAGTAGATGTAATAACTCATTTGTCTCAGTTAGCGTCTAAGAAATCTGCTGGTCCTGATGAAATACCTCAATTCTTTTTGCGTAAACTCAGTTCTGTTATCGCTTTCCCTCTTGAACGAATTTTTAGTTTTTCGTTGGCTTCTCAAAAATTGCCTAATGAATGGAAGGTATCTAAGATTATACCGTTGCATAAAAAAGGTTCACATTCAAGTGTTCAAAATTACAGACCGATTAGTCTGCTTTGTGCTTCTAGTAAAGTTTTGGAGTCAATTGTTAGGGAACGTTTGGTAAATTATTTAAGGACCTATAATAAGATATCAACAGCGCAACATGGTTTTTTGAGTAAGCGCTCTACTGTTACCCAGTTACTTTGTTGCCTCAGCGATTGGACAAGTATGTTGGATACCCATCAAACAGTAGACGTTATATATCTCGACATAGCAAAAGCTTTTGACAGTGTATTTACATAAATGATCTTGAAAAGGTTATACGTTTTTCACATTTGAAACTTTACGCAGATGATGCAAAATTATATTTTGCAACTAACAGATTTTGTCAAAACGATATGCTAAAAGACGATTTACTTAATGTTTATGAGTGGGCTACACAAATGCAACTGGATGTGGCTATTCAAAAATGTTCTGTTTTGCACTTAGGATTCGGAAATGCAAGAACTGTTTATCAAATAAGAGAAACTCTGTTACCAGCAGTGGATCAAATTGTTGACCTAGGCGTCATAGTATCCTCAAATTTAAAGTTCTCCAGACATTGTCAATATATTGCTACCAAAGCTTTCCAGGCCGTAAACTCAATTTTTCGGGTTTTTCAATCACAGAACAGAAATTTCCTTTTACAAATGTATTTCGTCTTTGTGAGGTCGAAACTTGAATATGCATCCGAAGTTTGGAGTCCATACCTATTATCAGATATTGACTTGGTAGAAAGAGTGCAGCGCTCATTCACTCGTCGTTTACCTGGTTTGCAATCTTTAACGTACCCAGAACGTTTACTGCAGTTAAACATTAAATCTTTAGAAGAACGCAGAATAATTAGAGACCTTGTAATGGTTTTTAAGATAGTCAGGGGTCTTGCAGATTTGCCCGTTGAGTGTTTGTTTACGTTTGTCCTTGAATCACGTACTAGAGGTCACAGTTTAAAACTTTATCCTAAGCATTTTCGTCTTGATGTGAGCAAAAATTTCTTCGCACACAGAGTTGTACATATTTGGAATAACTTGCCTTCTGAAATCATTGACTTACAGTCTTTGGCTCGCTTCCGCTCAAAAGTGGAATGCCTCGACTTTTCCCAATTCATTCGGGGTAGGGCTTTCGAGCCGGAAATCGGCCCAGCTCGCCCCTTCATCTGACAGAAGTGGTATGCAGGCTTTTTCTTGTTGAATAAAATTTACTTACTTTTACTACTTAATAAGTATACGGCGGATACTTCTCCGCAAAAGAAGTGTCAATGGTCTTTTTTTGGCCTACTCCTCAAGGAGCAGGTGTGTAACAATGTGTTAAAATACAATGAAAAATACCATACGGCCAGGTAGGAGAACAAAAACTGACTTCTTCACACTATCGCTGAGCTCCACTGAAAGTTTACAACAAATCTGAATAAGAATTGTGTTAGAAATCTTTGCTAGTGAGTGAGCTACTACCATACGATACACAACCACTCGAGAACTTGATAATACAAACACTCACACAAAACTAGCAAATTCTTCATCACTCCCACTCCCCCTTGCCGACGTCGATTGGGCTTCTTCCGTGCCTGACGGCCGGGGAAAATGAACGAACGAACGTGAGAACTGCTCTGCCTCTGTTCACTCGGCATCTCCGATAAGCTGCTCTGCTACGACACCATGCTGACTCGATCTCTTGCGCTCCACGTTGCGGCCTTTCTGCGCTTTCGCTCGCATCTGTTGACTTGTCAACGGTGAAACAGACTTGCCACTCCTGGACCGCGAACTCAAGTGAATCGCCATTCTTCTCCTCCTCTGTCCTCTTCTTCTCATTCCCCTTCTCTTAACCCTCTTCATCCCCTTTCTCCACTTCACCTTCCACCTTCTTCTCATCACCTTCTTCTTCATCATCCTCTTTTTCCTTATTCTTCTAAACACCCTTTCTCTTCATCTTCATTCTCCATCTTCCTTTTCTTCTTCTTCCTTCCTTCTACTCCCCTCTTCTATCTTCTCTTCCAATTTCTTCTCTTCTTTCTCCTTCCTCCTTCGCCTCTTTATCCTTCTTCTCTTCTCTTCTTCTTATTTTCAATTACAATTATATTTTCAATTAAATTATGGGACCTTGGAAAATTTTTTTGAATTATTTTTTCAATTTTTTGAAAATTGTTGTATTTTTGCTGTTAAAAGACAGTGACAGTGACCCAGGACAGTGAGGTCAGTATAAAGAGGTGACAAATCCTAAATAGGTTATTATTTGATTGAAGCCGTTAGCGCCTCTAATACTTACGCATTTCCTTACATTCACAACAGGAAATAATTGAAAATATAATTGAAATTCCAGGCGAATTTCAATTAAATTGTGCCAGAACTTTTGAATTTCAATTCAATTAAATTAATTAAATTGAAATTAAAAACGGGCCAATTATGCGAATTTCAATTACAATTAAATTAATTTTTTACATGACTAGCGTGTACTTGTACAACATTAGTGGCAGTAGCACCACACAGCAATTTTCTGATGTGTTCCCTAATTTGACTACTCATCAGAATGACTATAAACGGTCCTGTTATAAAGTTAGAGCAAACAGTAGAAATAATAATTGAGAAAGGTAGATTAGTTAGCATTTGCGGAAAGAAAAATACTATAGTCAAGAAAAGAAAACCCAAGAGAAATGATGAACTAAGCAAAAGTCCTTGGAGCCCCAAACGCATCTCCACTGCACCGGCTTGTTGGGCTGCTGAAAGCAGAATTGACTTGTAAATCTTAGAAATATCTGCTTACCTGGGGTAGCAAGCCTTCTGCAGATTAGCTGAACCAGACAAACTGTATAGATAATAGCCAGAGCAACGCCGGTAATTGCCATACTTCCCAGTGAAATCAGCATTCGAACTATGCTGTATACAGAATTGGTCTCCTGATACTCAAGAAACACTGTCTCTGTGGTCTGATTCCAAATAATTCGGCTCTAGAACAACACTGCATCTAATCTAATTAATTCTGGTTAGAAATTTTATTCTTAGATGACTAATTACATACAGTACTGTACATACATGCATATCAGGATGAGCAGATGAACCAGCGATGCCTGCAGCAAAAATCCACTGAACCGAAATGGCCAATCTTGTGTGCACAGGACGCCATTTCTGCAAAACACTGACACATCGCTTAACTGGGTGCGGATAGATTGCTCACCAGTGAATGGTTGATAGGAAAGCTATAAACAACCAATCTGTTGACGGCAATTGCCAGCAGAATAATGCAGTCTCCAGCTAAACAGATGAAGCCTAGACTTACTCTAAGCTAAGCTTGGATGGATGGATGGATTGTCCGGGCGGGGCCGCAGCCCCTGCGTTAGACCACACTTCGGGCCCATCACGCACACCCATATCCTGCCCTTCCTTCGCTGCCTTCGCTACTAACCCCCACACATAGACCTATTTCATTTTTTGAATTTTAAATAGTAGTCGTAGTTAGTAGTCTCTAAAAATCGTCAAAAATAATTTGTACGTAGTCGTAGCTACGTAGTAGTCAATTTGTTTGTTTGTAGTCAGCAAAATTTTGAATAACATTACCGGAATTTCAGGTTTACGATATAAAACAAGAAGTTGAGAATCTAAAATAGTAAGCCAAACAAGTAAGAGATTAAAATATAAAAAATAACATCTATTTTTCTACAGTATATGGTGTTATGCAAAAAAAAGCGTGCCATTTTCAACTGCAAAAGTTTTAAATTTAGGGATCAGCTTCAAAATGTACGGCTTTCTTGTTTACAACTTCAAAATATATATTTTCTTTATTATTTTGCCTATACTGTATTTTGTTTACTAAGGAACAAACAAAGGTACACTTTGCTTTGTTTAAAAAAGTTGTCGAAATCAGTGGAAAACACAGTTAGCGAAAATGCACAGATAAATTCAGTTTCTAAATGGCTAACGTGTATGATAATACAGTATGACACAAAAAATTGCAGGAATTGCTGACTACAAATTCACAATTCAAAAGGGTATTTTGTAGTCAATTTGTAGTCACTAAATCCGAATATGTGGTCACAGTCAATTTGTAGTCTTGATGAGGTCACAAAACCCCAAAAATTAGTAATTAGTGGTTAGTAGTTAGTAGTCACTACAAAATAGGTCTACCCACGCATGCTCGGTGGTAGCTGTCCCCGTTCCCGTTTGTCTCAACACATGTGTGGTTGGTATTGTAGCTCTAAGCGCTTAGGCAGCTCAGTATTTTTCCAATTTGCCTACGGTGGCATGGTGGCATGGGTTGGGCCTTGCTAAGTCTAATTGCAGTCAGACTAGTTTCGAACCCACTACAACCGCTAGGGATGCAGGGGCCGCCGTGACTCAGAGGCAGCGAGCTAACCACTGAGCCAACTTAGCGACCCAGCTAAGCTTTAAATATTGTAAAGCAAAAATTTACCACCCTACCCAATCCAGCACTAATCACAGCTGCGGTGGCGGTTTGCAGTAAGACAGGAAAGGTTGTGGATACCATTTGGGGTAGGTTGAATGTAATCAAAAAGTTGACAGCAGTCACAACAGCAGTGATGGTGTCATTCACACTGAGTGAGAGTAACATGGGAAAAAATGGAAAAGAAAATGACGATGAATGATGGTTTTTGGTCAATATTGTGATTAGGAGAAGGTGGAATGGTAGTGAGAATAGCATGGCAATGGAGTTGTTGATGTAAGCTCCTTGGTTGACCTTGTTCAGTGCGATCAGCGTTGTCAGTTATTTGTTGGTGCAGGTCTAGCGGGACTGAAGATTTTAATTGAACCTTCAGCTAAGATCCAGCAGGTGATAATCAGTTGCTAGTTAATGAGCAATTTGGACTTGTTTGTGCAGTTTGCTTTACAGAATTTATTGGCTGCGATGCGACAGATAAGACAGGGCAAGACAGTACGTACTACTGAGGGATACATATATCATACGTATCCCATTATTACATACTTGCTCCTTCAGGAGTAGGCCAAAATAAGGAGAACAAGTATCCGTGTCCGCGTTTGGCGGACACTTTTTCCGGGACACGGATACTTGCCGCCTAAAGTCAAATGAAATGAGTCATATGCGTCCGCCACGCGCGCCCACACTTAGTTGAATGGTTACCCCCAGTTGCGAATGGCTGTTTGTAGACGTCGCCAAAAAGATAGTGAGACTTAGCAATAGTCGTATTTTTAGACCGAACAGCTGCTGGGCCAGGGCCACCAGCAGCTTACATGGAAGGCAATATCTATTGGTTTGTGAAAATGCATGCACTGGATGTTCTGTTTTGTTTTGAAAATTACTTGAACGAATGTCAAGTTTTGTTCTAACAGTCTTGTGTATGTAAACGTTTATTCAGGAAAACCTGAACCCGGAGTCTTTGCGTTTGGTTGCTGTTCAAGGGAACGGTTTAGGTGTAGCAGTACAACCAGTTGTAAAATCGGTAGCAGAGAACAAACAGAAACCGTAGATACTGCGACTATTAGGGAGCATCGATAAATGTCTGTTCGGCCCCCTGGGTAAACGAGAGATGGCCGCTGGCCGGCCGACTGTAATCAGATAGGTGACAAGCAGCAGCAGAAGAGAATAGGCATCTGCCCCTTTATTAATCGGTCTGTTGATAATTGCAATCCAACAGCTACTGTAAAAGCAGGGAGCTGCTATTCAGAGGGCGTCAAAGGTTAAGTTACATGCTTGACAGCTACGGCCATCACTTTTTGCATACATGTAGTTGGGGGAATGGAGAGGATTTCCCCCAGGCCCGATTTTCGGAGAAAATTCCCCCCAAGCCGGATTCTGGGGGGATTTTTTGAAACCCTATTTTGGGTTTCTAAACCTACAAACAGGGCTCCAAAAGCCCTGGTTAGGAGGGTTTCAGAGATTTTGAACAGGGTTTTGGAACCCCAATTAGGGTTTTAGAGGCCCTAAATAGGGTTCGGAGCCTCCCATCACATGAGCTCTCATGCTTCTGCCATGACTAATTACTGTATTTTGAAATCACCGATTCCTGTGTACTTGGCGAGTGGTGAGGTCATTCAAGCATTCATTCAATGTTTTTGTTTTCTAAATGTGAGAACAGAAGGGCAGGGAAGCGCGAACGCTGTCCCCAAACGCAAAAATTACGCGGTAGACGCGACCCAACTCGGGTCGGCCTCAGAGGTCAACCGGCTCGAGGGTGCAATGAGGCAGCCTCACCCTGGGGATGTATGCTAGATGATCGATATTGTTTATTGAATAAATTCAAGCACAAATATACAAAAATGAAACAAGCGAGTCGATTGTCTCGCGGTTACTGACTCAGACATATGGCATACAAACGCAGGATCTAGATGGCCGAGAAACGGCCACATTTATACATAATTAATCACAGATTGAATGACAAATCATTAAGCACAGTACATACAAAGTATATCAGTATTTCGAAATGACTTATTTTCTTAGAGTCTTCAAAATCTGCTCGCATTTCGCCGAGATTCTTCCGTCCAGTTCTTCATTGTCCAGAGGCTGCGATTGCACTTTAGTATCACACGTTTTTGCCCGTTCATTCCATACAACCAATTTATATACCGCAACTATACAGCGCAGAATGCGCCTATTTTCGAAAGTCAGCTTAGGTCCACATAGACCATTAAACCGCACTAGGTCCCAATTCCAGTTGAGCGCTTGATCAAGCCCTTTTACAGCTCTAGTCATGTGTTCTCTTAGTCCTAAGAATTTAGGACATGCAATAAATAGGTGCTTTGGATTATCTGCATTGTCCAAATGACAAACTGGACAGTTCTTTCTCAGTTCTGAACCGAGATATTGCCGAAACGGCAGGGCTTTATGTATCACTTTATAAGCAATTATGCGCTCTGCAGATGGCAGGTCTTTTGAGAGGATCTCTTTCCATACAAATTCCCATTCTATGTATGGTTCCTGACTGATACACGTTACAGGTTCTGAACATTGTTGCACCAACTTCCAGTAGATGTTTTTAGTACTAAATTTCACCCAATCTACAACAAGGTTTAGCTGGGTAACACTTTCGTAGACCTTCATGAGGCCTCTAATGTAGTTTCGCTTTCGTGACTCTTGTACGGGAGCATGCAGAAAGCACGCCTCAGTTGCAATTGGGCAAATTGCATGAATGTGTGGCAGAGTAAGCCCTAACCAAAAAACTAGTTGACACCACCACACTCTACGCTTACTTGCTTTACTACCTTCAAAAAGCAGTTGAATCAGCTTGGTTTGGAATGCCTGACATCGATATTCAAGCAGCGGCAATTGAAGACCACCGTCTTTGTATTTACGTCCCAACGTATTGGTCCGAATAGGTCTCCATTTGGGATAATCCCACACAAAATTTAAAATTCTGGTTTTGACCGACTGTAAATCAGTTCTATTAGGAGGCTCGAACAGCACAGCGTGATAGATCTTGGGCAGTACGAAAGTACTTACATACCGTATTCTGTCAAACCAAGACATGTTTGTTCTGTGACACGCATTTAGTCTCTGCTCCAGACTCTGGAGCAGTCTATTCCAGTTATTCACATGTTGCGCACCGGCATTATTCTGCACGTACACACCAAGGACTTTGATTTCCTTCTTTAAATAATTGTCAGGGATACTACGATAGTAGTGGTCTGGGGCATTACCAAGAATGATAGCTTCTGTTTTTTCGGCATTGATTTTTGCACCTGAAGCTTTACAATAACGCTCGATTTCCTTTTCTAACTCCACTCGATGAGTGGGCCAGCTAAGAATGAATACATTATCATCGGCGTAAGACAGACACTTCAATTCACCCATTCCAGAATGGAAGGGCATACGGAAACCTGATATTTTACTATTGTTTCGCACCGCCTGAAGAAACGGTTCCGACTGTAAGACAAACAGCAACATTGATACTGGGCAACCTTGCCTGATACCACGAGAGACACAAAAGGGTCTTGTGAATGAACCATTCACTTCAACTTTAGCTTGAATGCCGTTATAAATTGAAGAAATCCATCGCAGAAAGCAATCACCAAAATTCATTCGTTTTAAGACTTTCAACATCCAGTTTTGATCTACGCGATCGAAGGCCTTTTCATAGTCATAGCTGACTAAAACTACACTTTCTTCCTTATACCGAAGGTATTCCTCAAGCAGTCTTATCATAACTAAATTGTCAGTCATACTTCTTTCATCAATTCCACACGCTTGTGTTATGTATACCAACGTTGGCATTACTATTCTAAGCCGAGCGGCTAAGACTTTGCTAATAATTTTATAATCGCAGGTTAACAGGCTTATTGGTCGCCAATTTTTCAGCAGGCGGGGGTCCGCTTTTTTGTATAATAATGAAATTACAGCTTCTTTCATAGTGTCTGACAGACGTCCCGCAAACCATACAACATTCAACGTTTCGACAAGATCGTGTCCAATTATATGCCAAAAGGCTATATAAAATTCCTTGCCTAAACCATCCTGAACAGGAGTTTTGTTATTCTTCATACCTTTTAGAGCCAGAAAGGCTTCTTTCTCAGTAATAAAGCCTTCGCATTGCTGTTTTTGTTCATTAGTTAGAGTAGAATTCAATCCTTCCAGCAACTGTGACTGACAGTCCTCATCTTGCGGTTCACTACTGTATAAGTTTGAATAAAACCTATATACAGTATCAAGGATTTCTCCTTCAGTAGTATACAATTGATTATTGCTGTACAAAGCATTTATAGTCCGACACTGACCAGCTTTCTGTTCAAAACGCTTATACCATTCTGAGTTGCCATGTTCAGCGCTGATCTCTGTCTGTCTTGCCCGCACAAACTGGCCGCGGACTCGTTGTACAGTAATTTGATGCAGTGAGAACTGCAATTCTCTTATTCGATATTCATTTACGGGATGTCCGTCATTACGTTCGTCTATGAGACATTGGAGTTCCACTTTTAGCTCCTTTTCTTTCGTCATCCCCATCCTTGTCGATTCTTCTCTACTAAACTTTATTACAATACGTCGAAGGTGAGATTTGCCTAAATCCCACCATTCTAGTAGCTCCAGACCCTATAGGTTTCTGAGTCCGCCAGTATGTCCAAAACGCCTGAATACGAGCAGAAAGCTCAGGTTTACTTAATAAACTATTATTGCATTTCCAGAAGCCACGGCCCCAACGGACCCAATCGGGCTGCTGAATCTGTACAATAAGTTTAACGTGATCACTATTTAGACTTGGGACATCATAATCAACATCCCAGATAAAACGTTCTGTTGCATTGGTTGCATAGACTCGATCGAGTCTGCTCTTAAACGCAGTATTAACGTAACTGTACGTTAATTTGGCTGGATTTCGTTCTCTCCAAACATCTTTAAAGTTTAAATTAGCCATCAAATCAAGTGCAGGTTTCATTTCATAATCGGATGGTCCCAGACTGCCAGATTGGCGGTCAAGGTGCGCAGCTGAAACTGCGTTCCAATCCCCAATTACTATCGTATTAGCTAAGGGTGTCCACTCCATCCACTGTTCACAGAATTGATTTGCCCATCCTCTTAGTCCGTTCTCATGAAGACGAGACGCATACAGATTGAAAATTGCAAAGGTTGCTGTACCAAAACTTAATTTTAGAATCTGTAAGGTACCTAGCATTTTAATTGCACAATCAATAAATTGACAGAGAGCTTCTTTTACAAAAAATGCTGTACCACCAGAAGATTCAGAACCTGGGTTCCAAAATACCTTGCCTGAATAGGCCCGCTCTATTTGGTTTCTTACACTGTTAGACGGGTTGTGAATTTCTTGTAACGCGACAACGTTAAAATCTTCAATCTCATCCAGCAAGTAACGCCATTTCGGCATTTTTTGCTGACCAATCAAACCATTTACATTGTACGATACCATTTTTATAAGAGGAACCATCTTATGGAGAATTATTTGCCTCGTGAGGACGAGGCAGATTTTTTAACGTTATGACTCTGTTTTTGACTTCTTCGACCATTTGGAGCACCCTTTGATGTTGTTTCACTAGCCGTTCTCACTCTTTTTGAGGCAGTGCCTTCATCTGGTGTAACCTTGTGTTTAGAAGATTTTGGATCCGGTTCGACTGAACCATACTCCTTGTTTTCATCGACTTCACTGGCAGAGGAAACTGCCATGCGCTCAGTGTTCGCACTCTTGATGTTATACAACATCTGTTGCACTTGCTCATGAAAGACTGCACTTTCATCACACACAGGAGTGAAATCCTCCTTGTCCCCAATCGTTACAACTTCGTGACTACTTGCTACATTTTGCGTTGGATGACTATCCAGAGCAGGAAAGTCCTCCTGCACAAACTGAGCACCTGGGCACACCCACGCAGTGTGATCGGCATTGCCACACTTTGCGCACGGCTCTTTACACTCTCGGACAAAGTGTCCGTACTTCTGACAATTAAAGCATTTCAACTGCTCCTTTTGTCCATCATATTTTGCGTAGCACTTGCATCCAGCCACGAAAATGGCTCTAGGAATTGTCTTACTGAGTGGACCTCGGAAAAACACATGGCGAATGCCATTTTCAATGCCTTTCATTTGTTCTGGCTGGGAATATTTACATCTATACACCCGAATGGGCGTACCAAATTGTTTCAGTTTTTCTAGCAAGTCGTTATCTTCTACTTGAGCACCCAGCCCGAAAATGGCCACTTTTGTAGTGTTTTCACGCACTTTTTGCTTTTCCTGCTCAATCATATCTTCGATTGCCTGAACGGCATCACAAGCCTCAAACACACAAAATTTCTCTGGATCTTCCGAGTTTTCGATTCGCATTTGACCTAGGTCCTTTAGGGATTCCAAAATGGTCTCCTTGTACGTCTGATTCTTAGCGACCACCAAGTATCCAGACAATTCACCCCACGTTTGCACACTCTGCAAGACATCGCAGAGTGGCAGACTGTTTACTACCAAATCATTGCCATACTGGCCAACAATCTCTGCTACCGAGGGAACGTAATCTTCCGACTTTTGCACAGGCTTTAAGTAGACTGAACAGTCATACTTTCCTCGCCAGTTTTCGCCCAACGCTTTGGACAAGTTGTATCTGCGCTCAGGGCGCCCATTACCGCCAGACGCGGCCGACATATTAGTGTGCAATGTGCAGGAATCGCACGATTGTGCGTGCACACGCAAACAACAACTCAACCGTCAGGAAGGCTAACCGAACAGGTTAATGATGAGACAAGAACGGAGTTAACCGTTGAAGAGGAAAAAATCGCCCAACAGGTAGAGCCACACACAGGTAAGACACGAATGTGTCCTGCACCTTCACACTACCTTAAGCACAACCGAAAGTACAAGCAAGTACTGCGAGGACAAGCATACAGCTCCCCCCGCCAGGTAAGTTTATGAAACACCCTATCTACCCTTGACCACCCCACTCGCTGCGCTGCCAAAACGGGCTCTACGGCTCGTTCGCATTTTCGCCCCGCCTTCAATCAATTTCGCTGAAGAGACCTGGAGCGCCAATCCAAGGATAACGAAAATACTGGATGACGCACTACATTACGGCCGTGTACGAGAGTAGCCCAAGTCAAAAATCGAAATTTCCGCGATTCACGCTGTAGTACGTCAGTAAATGAACTAATGAACAACCTATAGACACTTTTATCGATACTTTCTCAATAAAATCCTGCAAAACACACATTAAAGTGCAGAAACGACATAAACAAGCATTACAGATCAAGCCAAAGATTCAGCACATTAAGAGATTAACGATTACCACTTAATTTTAAAGCTTTTGATCTCGCACTAGGTTTTGGACAAGCGCTTCACCAAAATTTTGAACATACAGTTTGTGAACTTAGTGACCAGAATTCGACCAAACTGATGGCCGCGCTCACATACTACCTCAGTAACTAGAATATCCTGAAAACTCCTGTCTTCGTCTAGTTAACAACAGTACAGTTTCAACAATCACAGAGCGCACATTTTTGAGCTGCAAAAACCAATTTCTCAGTTCAGAATCGCCTTCAATGTAAGTGAACACAAACCAGGTTTTCAGAGAAATGCCAAATGCTAAGCTACTAGGAACACAGAGTCCTCCACGATTGATTTGCTCCAAAAAAGCTCCGACACTTCACCCTCGATATCAAGCATAGGCAGAACAGAGTCCGACTTACTGTTCTCAAGCAGAAACTGGCCGCAGTCGGAGCAGTTCCTGGCCTGTCTGAGCAGAGAGCGGATGAGAGCGCCGGTGACGTAGAAGATAATGTTTGCATCCGAACACGATACTTCCGGCGGACT
Organism: Sabatieria punctata; assembly: GCA_030248155.1. Classification (NCBI taxonomy): domain Eukaryota; kingdom Metazoa; phylum Nematoda; class Chromadorea; order Araeolaimida; family Comesomatidae; genus Sabatieria; species Sabatieria punctata. The sequence goes on along the minus strand of JASANB010004336.1, from coordinate 2,401 downwards.
CTGAGCCAGTGCAGTAGAGAGCGTTGAGGAAAGCTCTTTGGCCGCGTTGAAATCACTTTCTGACCATAGTCCATCCACTCCCAATTTCTTTACTTTATCCAGCAAACATTAAGAAAACTCAAAAAGAGAGATGGCGAGTATTCTTGCGGAATTTGCTCTTCAGTTCTGAAAGAAAATTAGCTAAATTGCAAGTGCAATCAAAACTAAAGGTGGTTTCTTACCTATACCTGAAAATGATTCAATGTGGTCCAGCGATTTCACTTCATCAGACTACAGCAACGCACTAATCTGTTGCTGAATCTGAGATTCTTCAGCTGCATGACGCGCTTCGACCGTTGCTACCGTGCCTCGCTTCTTTGAGGGGGGTTCTTTCTTGCAGCGCTCATAACTGGGAGGGAAAATATCCGGCACTGCGTCAGGCTTGAGTAGCCGCCGGCTGAGTTCTTTGGGCTTTCGTCGCAGGTCCATATCAGTAGTTTCAGATGGAAAACTGTAGAACGAAATGCCTTTTGTATCATGGACCCGTAGCCGTTTTTACAGTCAAAATGCAGCAGCTGTGAGGCATGCTAAGTGGTGAGCTGAAACAGTATAAAACTTTAACTTGACAAAATAATAAAAAAGCCAACCAACCGACAATCGCGCGCAAATACCTACTTACTCTTCAAACTTAACTATCACCAACTAGCATTTCGGATAATTGGAATAGGCCCATCGGCCCACCCACCGACAAACCCAACTTTTGGCTTCAGACTTTGGCTTAGGCTTAGGGGCAATTTTTTTAATACGCTGCGAATGATGGAAACCAACTGGATCTGCCTTGCACCGAAAGCCGCTCCCCAAAGCATGCTTGTGTTGGAGGAAAATAAGATCAATGAGGGCAGGAGCTGTTTGAGAAACCAGCAATAAGGCCTATACCGGTTTAGCGCATACCGCCGGGCGGCCGTTGGGATCTGACAACACCATGACGTCACCACGCCAGGCACCCTTTTAGTCACTGGCACCCAACAGCATGGCTAGGAGTGGCTTGGCAGTGAAAGAAGGGCACAGCGTTCGAGATTACGATATCAGGGGTCGCGAAATGGACCGCGCAGGTCTGATCGTAGGGCTGTACATCGTACGGCTCCCCGTCACATCGGATCGAATACCAGCAAGATTTTGTCATAACAAGACAATTCTTTCATTCAATTTATTCGTTCTTTTCTTTTTCTTCTTTTTATTCCATACATGGGCCGGAAAAATCCGGAGGGGTCTGGAGACCGAGAGCCGACCGGGGCGGGGCGCCCGTAAAAAGTCCAAAAAACGACTATTTTGCCTTAAATATCGAACATTTTCGAGGAGGGCGGCGGGGAGGGGGTTATGGCCGGCCGAGATGAGGGGTATACCCCCTTACCCCCCGGCCCATGTATGTTTTGCTCTCAGTAATAATTATTCTCGAATCTACATGATTTCTGCATATTGCAACTTAACCATACATGTAACAGGGGGGTCTGCCCACCACCCGACTTAGGCCAGACCCCCCCGGATAGGGACCCCCACCCCGAGACGATTTCGCCGACACCCCCTCCGATTTTTCTGGCAAGTAAATTTTTGAGCAAATTTTTGAAATTTTTTACAAAATCAGACACAAAAATTGCCAAAATCGCATGCAAAACAGCACTTTTTAGCCCAAATTAGCGATTCTATTTTTTCCGGTTCCATCCCTACTGCCGACAAAACCATTTAGCCTCGGGCTTCGGCTTAGGGGTAACACTTTTAAAGAAATCTCCGCCGTACGGTGGATAATTGGTGGAGGATAGGCCTACCCTACCCTATAGCTACGCGATTTTTTCGATTTTTGAGCGTCTTTTAGTGCCCAAACCCCCTCCCAAAAATTTTGGCTCAGACCCCCACGGCCGGCGCCAGACACCCTTACAACCCAACTCCCCCTTTGGCGGATGACCTGTTACATGTATGAATTTAACCAAAGAGTTTCTCGCTTATTGGGGCGTACTATACGGTATCGTACGGTATTATACGGTATCGAAAATGCTATACGGTATACCTATTTTTTCCAGTCCCATCCCTATTGCCGACAAAACTAACTTTTAGCCTCGGGCTTCGGCTTAGGGGTAACATTTTTAAAGAAATCTCCGCTATACGGTGGATAATTGGTGGAGGATAGGCCTACCCTATCCTACAGCTACGCGCAAGTCCAACCGACTATCAATCAGCGGACAAACGACAAAATGAATTAACCCTTTCTACTACTAATTAACTACGAAAACATCATTATTATTCATTGAAAAAAGCAGCAAAATGGTGTTAAAACAACACAATTCTTTCATCCAATTCATTCGTTCTCTTCTTTTTCTTTCTTTTTGGGTCAGTGCAGTTATAGCACCGTCTAGTTATAGCACAGTTG